>DWKN01000070.1:0-10991 GCA_018249455.1 Bungalotis erythus | reverse complement strand
AAAACTCTATAAGACGAAACGTTTACAAACTTCTTAATTATGTAAACAAGTTATAAAAGATACTTACTGTCAGTTCACGAGCAGTTTCTGGTCAACATTTTTGCAATTTATAAAACTTATGACTAATGAAACATTAATTTGAGTTTGTTGAAATTTATGTTCATTGATGTCAACTTTGTTTTAAGATTATAATTACGATGTTGTTAACGTAACATTTAAATTGCTTGACATGATTACATTATGTTCTTATTAAGAAACGTCTCGTAATAACAAAATTATAACGTTGATGTTTTCTGCTAAAAAGACTCAAACAATAAATTATGATCTTTTTGTCGCGTACGAAGAATAAAAATTAAACATTTAGGGTCTTACTAATAAACAAAAATAAACAGCTGAATAATTTTATACTCCTATCCATGTCAAACTAAATTAAGTCATAGAATCTATACACATAATAAAACTGTAACTGATCGCTGTCCGTACATGGCAAATATATTTAAAAATCATAATAAGGGGCCTCTATATACGAAAGAGAACCCAAAACAATGTTTATTCATTTTGTCTGTTTGTCTGTATATCTGTATGTCTGTATGTTTGTTAACTTTAATCTCATAAACGGCTTATCCGATTTGAATGCTGTTTTCAAGATTATATAATGATGGGCTTCACTTAACATTTAGTGTTTTTTTCATTTAAATCAGTTAACAAATAAAGACGTTATGTAAATTTATGTCAATGAAGTTTACGCGGGCGGCGCCGCGGGCGGAAAGCTAGTAAATAAATAAATGTCAGAAAGTTCAGTATTCAGTTGTTTAACTCAGTTAGTAAACGGGTTAGTATCATATATATTTTCCCTCTTATTGAGAACAAGTATGCAACACTAGCATCTAATGCGCCTTGCTTCTCCAACACTGAATAAAATCTTAATGCACTTGTGAGAGCATTTCACTTGACACCAGTATACACAAAGGCAAACGGTGTCACACTCGGCCATTCTTTAGCCACTATCACTCCGGACAAGTGATGAAAGCTCGCTACACAGTTTAAGCTTTATTTACACTAGCTTTCAAATGAATCTTTCTAGATACCTCGAGTTTATGCCTTGAGCGACGTCTCAATTGATAAGGCGCCAAGATTGACACCAGCTACCTTGTGGCGGCCATAAATGTTTATAAATGTAACGCATTGTTTGTACGAAGAAAGCTTCGATACATTACTGCGAACAGTCTGCATATCAATGTTAAATCAGTTTGCGTTATTGTTTTGGTCTATGACCGTTTTATTGTTGAATCTACTTGCCATTTGGTACGAGAACTATGGTTGATCGAACTAACATCGTGATAATATGTACACGTATGTATATATCTGGACGAATAAACTTTGCTCTGGCGGTCGTCTTGTCGTCAGCCAGAGATCAATAAATACTAGTTAACAGTTATTAAGATAGATAAAGGAATCAATTTTTTTTTGTTGATGTTGGAGTAGCAATCGAACATGAAGTCCACCTGATGGTAAGTGGTCACTGCTGCCCATGGACATCTGTCGTGTCATGTCATAGACGTTAATAACGGATGCGTTGCTACATCTGAGGACTAAGACGATCGCCTCGTACGTAAGTGAGTCGGCAACCACACCTTTCCACCGAAACACAAAAATTGCTTCACGCTAGAAATGGGCGTGGCGGTGGTACCTTCCCGGTCGAACTGTACCGGTTCTACCACCGTTACTTAAGGAAGACTTCTTAAATTTCGATATGGTAACCCTAATCGAGGCAGCAACGGGTTCAACCAGTCTATCTTTATTAGGATCGACTGTACCTAATATTTACATAGTTACAATTGATCATTGTGCGAAACACGTTAATAGTTCCGTACTTACATAGCTACAAATTGTCGTGCCATCCTAATAGTCCCCAAAAGAGCAACTTCAACAGTTTGCGGACCGCAATTGGAGAAACTTCTTTACTGCAACCGCTTGGTCACAGTAATGATAGCGCATAACGTCACATGCCTTACTGTGCGTTGTATTTCACTACGCGACCTAATTTGTAATGATGAAATCCGTCGACCAACTATGCTTTCCTACGTAGCTGATAGAATTAGCAGAAGTGGGAAATTAAAGGTGGCAGAACTCGTGCAGTTCCACCGGAATGGTGCCACCGCCACAACCATTTCTAGCGTGAAGCGATTTTTGTGTTTCGGTGGAAAGGTGCGGTTGCCGGGTCACTTATATACGAGGCGACCGTCTTAGCCTTCAGGAGTAGCAACGCATCTGCTATCGACGTCTATGACATGATATGACAGATATCTACATCTATGGGCGGCGGTGACCACTTACCATCAGGTTGACTGCATGCTTGTTTGCTGTTCACATTAACGAAAAGAAAAACAAAAAACAATGGCAACGGACCGGCCACATTGCTTTGGGAACCGAAATCGCTTGGAAAGAAGGGTTGATGAGTAGCGACCACGTCTAGGCAATAAAGGTCCAGGATGCCCCTCGACTAGGTGGACTGATGATCTGAAGAAAACAGTAGGAAGCCGTTGGATTTAGAAAGGACAGGACCGGGCTGAGTGGCACCAATTAGTGGAGACTTATGTCTAGCATTAAACCTTAAAAGACTGGGATATGTTGCTACTCCTGTGGACAACGATGGTCGCCTCGTCACACCACACCGAAACGCAAATTTACAGTTAAAAGACTTTTTTATATAACTGCGGCTACAAAATTTTTATCAGCACAAAGTTAATACACCCCAAAAAATTTCGGACACTCTGGAACAACATATCCTACTCCTGTAAGCATATGGTATACCATCATAGCTGGCATTAAATCGTACGATGCACGAGCGCTCGTATGAGCCAAGTATTAACGACACAAGTTTTTGTTACGCCATAAATCTCTGGGTACTCTTGAAAGGGTTCACTTACGTAGTCCATCTTAACGCAGCAGGGGACTAGTTAAATGGCAACCATTACGCAGAAAATCTCTCGTTATGAGCTTAGTAGTAGGGACATATTAAAAACAATCTGCTGTACTTGGGCATACAAAGGCGATGTCTAAAATTACCACCCACGAATCTTAGCTTTGCACGGGACCCTGCGTACTTTTATATCCTAGAGTCAAGGAAAAGAAGACTTTTTTTTAATTGATGTTGAAGTAGCAATCGAGCATGCACTCCACCTGATGATAAGTGGTCACTGCCGCCCATGAACATCCGTCATGTCATGTCATAGACGTCGATAACAGATGCATTGCTACTCCTGAGGACTAAGATGGTCGTCTCGTGTGTAAGTGAGCCGGCAACCGCAACTTTCCACCTAAACACAAAAATTGCTTCACGCTAGAAATTGGTGTGGCAGTGGTAACTCCCCGGTCGAATTGCACAGGTTTTACCACCTTTCAGAATATTTCACATTTTTTACCTTTCACATATTTTATGAATAAAATTTCATCATCATTAGGGTAGTTTATCTATTAAGATGTTAATAAAATTTAAGATATTGCTTAAATATACATTTCTTTTGGAATTACCATGTACATATTTTATAAATAACAATATCCCATAAAGAATATAAAAAAATTACTTACCAAATTATCAATAGAGTACGGCAGTGGATAATTTCTTATTTTTAGCGTACTGTTCGGGGAAAGAGCGCGCAGGATGGCGTTGTTAACGAGAGCGAGCGAGATGGCGGAGTCGTGGTAGCCGTAGTTACTGAACCAGCCTGTAATACGGTTCGGGGCAAATGTTGCACCCACTAAGTTTTCATACCTTATTCGTGATAGGTCCGTTTCACTCTAAAAGACCAATAAAAGTTTTAAGGAAATTTAATAAATTATACGTAAAGCAAAAACAAATATATAGGTATTTTACTTCATACTAGCTAGTATATCCACGATTTGACACGCATAATTTTGAGATACAAAATATAATGTAACGTGACAATTTAAGGAACAAACTACCTACATAATTTTCATTTAAATTCGTTGTGCCGTTAAGAAATTTAAAAATAACGGACATCAAAACTTTGGATTTGTAATATCAGTAAAATTTAATTATCATTACTCTCACTCAAACATTTATTAAGTAATTCTGAAGTTGAATTATTAAATAAAATTCATACCAATTTCAGATAGTACTTTCCCAAATCCGTCGTTCCTATATCACTAAGCTTCATCACAAGATTGTTTGAGCTTTTGAAGTAATCCTTGTACGCCATCATCGCCTTTGTCTCTAAACTACTGGCTGTTAAGTTAACACTTTCTGACAATAAAGTTTCAGTGTTCCTGAACCCGTTCTCCAAGCTCAGTTCCAACGACGGCAGTTGCGATATAAACTTCCACGATCGAGATATTATAACTGATATCGTGATGTTTATTATGGGAGTCACAAATTGTATGAAAGCGGCGAGTTTGTTCCTTGACGTGTAGTAAGCCAATTTAAGAATCGTCGCCTTGTAGTGATTGCGGAGTAGCTTGAAGCCTTTTACCTTTTGTATCGGATCTAGGTTTACTAAAAAATAATTAATTTTAGGTTAACATACTATAAAAACTTGTATTATTAAAACTTACTATAAAAAAAATCATAATTACATGTGGGTTGTGGGCTGCTCGAAGGACCTACAGAATTACGGTTATTCAATGCATTCCCTTTACTAGATCCATTCTGATCTCTGTCTTCAATACCTGCCCTGTAAAAATATTTGCAAATTTTATGAAAAATAATGTGTTAAACGATAGAGCAACGATAGAGCAACAATAGAGCAAAGTAAAGGTAAAATATCAGTTGAGATTTTCTTGAAATGTTGTTTTTCAATAACTTATATACTCATATAGTTTGAAAGCACGTCGGCTATAATTTGGTAAACTCACTTCATAAAAACTTCTTCCAGACTTGTTACAGATAAACCGTAGCTAGCAATGCCCATAGAATCTTTTTCCTCGTCAAACTTCCTTAGCATTTCGGGAAATTCATGAATGTCTTCCTTTGGTAGCGTAAACGTTAATTCCGAACCTGTGAATAAGACGAACACATTTATTTTACTGTGTTATAACTTTCGCAATTGTCTTTATCTATTATTATATTATTTTACGTAATAGAATAAAATAGACTTTTTTATTTGAATTTGTCTGTGTGCGCTTTTATTTCTAGTCTACAAGTTTCTTTTATCTTTTAGCAAAAAAGTTTATATTATAAATTAGATTTTATTGGCTGTGCTGTCGTTGATTTGCATATCCATAAAGTCCACCTTGCTCCTGTACATTTTTGTGAGTTTAATAAAGTTATATTTAATAAAAAAGTGATAACCAATATTGGTGTTGAGTTTCACTTCGGGCACGTAGCCTTTTAGGAAGGTCAAGATTTCCTGCGGATTGCACAATTCCTTTTTGACGATGGTGAGCTTGTAGCCGACGCCGTAGTGCTTCTTGAGGAAGTACGGCGTGCCGACGCACTGCAAGCGGCCGCCCGACATGATCGCGATGCGGTCGCCCAGCACGTCCGCCTCGTCCATGAAGTGGGTCGTTAGTATCATCGTACGCCCTGCGGAGGACGATTGTAATCAGTTGCAGTTTTCAAACTGCAATTTTCAGGATTATATTGTGATGAGCTTCACTTAACATTTAGTGTTTTTTTCACTTGAATTAGTTAACAAATAAGGACATTATGTCAATTTATGTCAATGAAGTTCACGCCGGCGACGCCGCGGACGGAAAGCTAGTGTTAATAAAATAAAATTCAAATTATTGTTATTTTTAACTATGGTGTGGTATATTACCCTTCTTCTCCTTCTGCAGCAGGTCCCACAGCGAGCGCCTCGCGGCGGGGTCGAGGCCCGAGGTGGGCTCGTCCAGCAAGACGACGCGCGAAGCGCCGCACATCGCCGCGCCCGCCGCCAGCCGCCGCTTTTGCCCGCCCGACAGGTTCTTCGACAGTACGTCGCGCTGAGGACAGACGCGTTACAGATATCTATATATTCTTCTGTGCGTGTATGTCACTGAACTCCTCCTAAACGGCTGGACCGATTTTTATGAATTTTTTGTGTGTGTGTTCAGGTGGATCCGAGAATTGTTTAAATTCACAATTGGGTCAAATTATAAGTTAAACGGCGATTGAAACCGCGGGGCACAGCTAGTTGAGATATAATAATAGTTACATCCCATACTTATAACTCCACCTTAGACCAGCGTCGGACGCACGCACGCAAACACGTACTCACACACGGATGCACACAAAGACGAATACAAAAACATCTAGACCCAGAACAGATCTGAATTCATATCCGCCCGACCGGGAAGTGAACCCGGTAGGATCTGCGTGTCGAAACTGTATGGAGATCTTGGCGCCACGCGGGTTGCGGGTGCTATCTCCCTTACTATTTTTTTTATAAAAGTGAAGTCGCAAAGGTGTGTGCAATCCGACACTGCAACATCACACATCTGTAATCATTTTTTTAAATAGAGAACAGGAGCTCCAGTTGAAGTGCATCATAGATATGATGCTACTGCTGAGTGTTAAGATGAAATGCCTTAAAAAAAACAGAACACATCAATGCCACATTATTGCCAAAAATAATGTTGAGGCCGCCGCAAACAAATGTTAAGCTGTTGGTTACATGCAGTTATCCCGTTATATTACTGACACTAGTATTCCGCCCGCGGCTCCGCCCGCGTGATTGACATAAACTGACATAAACTTCTTTATTTGTTAACCTATTTATATGAAAAAAAAGCACTAAATGTCAAGTGAAGCCTATCACAATAATCCTAAAAACCGCATTCAAATCGGATAAGCCAATTCTGAGATTAGCGTTCACAAACACAGACAAAATGAAAAATCATTGTTTTGGATTCTCTTGCGTATATAAATGTTTTTTTAAATTTATTTGCCATTACAGACAGCGATCAGTTATAGTTTTATTATATGTATAGATTATATGCACCGTTTATAATTTATTGCACGGGAACTGTTTGGTCGTTGCCTATCAATGCACAGATGTGTATGTTTTTATTCCGCCAATATACCTTGTCCTTCAGTTCAAGCAGCTTCACAAAGTGGTCAACCTCCTCGTCGATCTTGGAGGCGTGCACGCCCTTGAGCCGCGAGTAGAAGACGATGTGCTCGGCGACGGTGAGGTCCGGGAACAGCACGTTGTGCTGCGGGCAGATGCCGAGCGACGCGCGCGCCCGCTCCGTCTCCGTCACTATGTTGTAGCCGTTGATCGTCGCCGAGCCGGACGTGGGCGGGACCATGCCTGTCGGAATAACATTGGCTTCCTCAGAACATACGTACGACAAGTAAATTTAATCTGCTTCAAGTCGTACTACGTACAATTGTGTTGTTTAGTACTAGCTTTTGCCCGCGACTTCGTCCGCGTGGAATAGTAACTTTGGGCTAACAAAACCGCTATCTACACTATATTTTACATATTATAGAGTGTACATAGTAAACAGTACAAAATATTAAAAACTACGGATCAGTGAGATTAGTACGGATTAGTAGGGTTACAAACTGCCTAAATACAAAGTTTCATGATTTATCTTTGACAATAACGACTGAAACTTTCATCCCCCATTTCAGCCAGTTCAACTTCTTTTTTCACGATAAAAGGTAGCCTATTTCCTTTCCTAAGATCAAGTATATCTCTGTAACAAATGTCATTAAAATCGATTCAGTGGTTTAGGCGTGAAGATGTAGCAGACAGACAGTTACTTTTGCATTTATAATATTAGTCGGGAAGTAGGGATGAATATAGTAATATGTACAATTGGTATAAGTAGCTGGAAAGTATAAAATATGTTTTACGGGCCATCCATACATTACGTCACGCATATTTTTAATTTTTTTATCCCCATCTCGTTGTCACGCATTTTGTGAGAACACTTTATTCGTCACTTTGACCAATGTCACACTTCATTGACTCCTCTCCAACTCTTAAGATGTGATATCATTTATACGTTAACCCTTTAGCTTAGTAATTTTTTTACTTCTTTTTTTGTGAATTTCAATGTTTTAATTTCTTGAATTTAACCCAAAATTTGAAATGTACAATTAATGAATATTTTACTATTTAATAGATCGCATATTTTGACTGAACCATACTATTATAATTAATATACAATTGTAAATATACAATGCAACACAAAATATATATAGACTAAAAAAAAAATTGGAATTCATAATATTTAACGAGTAATAGGTAACTGATCATATTCGATCGTAGGTTCAGAATGGGACACGCTGTCACAGGAGATTTGGGACAAATTTATCAAATCGCAGCAGACTGAAGACACGTTTAGGAAGAAAATGAATCTCTGGAAGTACCTTTTTGTCACTATCAGGGTAAGGTTTTATGGATTTTACTTTTATGTGACGGAAGCAGCAAACACGTATGCAGATTACAAACTTAAAGGATGCAATTCCAACCTGAATCACAGATAGCAAATCAAAGAAAACCATTCATATTTTTAATGACTGTGATAAAATTCCATATTGCAATAGAAACCAAATGTCCCTATATCGGTTCAATCACAAATACCTTTGGAATAACAACAAAATTGAATGACTTAAAAAAGCTTTAGTACATGTTTTACAAGGAAACTCAGCAGGACATATAAGGGGGAAAGCGGTGAAGCTATTTTTGCGTTTCTGTGAAAATGAATTTTTGACGGCATATTTGTATGATACGACGACTATCTTAGTGCTCAGGAGTGACAACGCATCTGTTAGCGACCGCGGATAGAACTCGTATTTTGTTTGGAGTTAATTGCACATGTTCATAGGCCGCAGTGTCTATCGTCGTGTAAACTGATCGTTCGCTCGTTGTGACTCATTAGACACTTCAAGGGGAAGGAAGAAATGTTCTGGGGCGCTTTATTTTTGTCCATAACTTGAAAGTGTTTTTGTCATTCAACGGCGTTACTGTTTGTGGTGCAATGATAGCCTAGTGGTAAGATTCCGGTTTCTCATTTGGGAGATTCCGGGTTCGAATCTTTGGCATGTATCTCTGATTATTCGAAGTCATGTGCGTATTAGAAATTAATTATCATTTGCCACAACAGTGAAGGTAAACATCGTAAGGTAACCTGCGTACCTGAGAGGTCTCCATAAAGTTCTCAAAGGTGTGTGAAGTCTACCAACCCGCACTTGGCCAGCGTGGTAGACTACGGCCTAATCCTTCTCATTCTGAAATTAGACCTGTGCCCAGCTGTGGGACAATAAACGGTTAGTCTTTTTTTCATCGCTTTCAGTCCTGAAATATTAACAAACGATAGGTATGTATCCCCAGGCACTATTCCCCCGGTACAGCCTGTACGTGGTGGGCTCGACGATGTCGGGGTTCGGGCTGGACTCGTCCGACATGGACCTGTGTCTGCACGTGCGCGCGCTGCCCGGCGCGGAGCCGCGCGCGCACGCGCTGGTGCACCTCAACTACATCCTGGGCTACATCAGGGGCTTCGACCCTGGTCAGTATCGTTTCAATGTACTTTTTTTTTCCTCTTTTTTTTTTATCGATGTTGAAGTAGCAATCGAGCATGCTGTCCACCTGATGGTGAGCGGTCACTGCCGCCCGTGGACATCCGTCATGGCATGTCATAGACGTAGATAGCAGATGCGTTGCTACTCCTGAGGACTGAGATGGTCGCCTCGTATGTAAGTGAGCCGGCAACCGCACTTTTGCAACGAAACACAAAAATTGCTTCACGCTAGAAATGGGTTTGGCGGGGTGCTACCTCCCCAGTCGAACTGCACCGGTTCTACCACCTTTTAAACTACCCCAACCCAACTGTGGACCTTAAACGGCATATTTTATTCAAAGCAAAATGTTTTAATCCGACCCAGTAACATCTGTAATCTTAGTTAAAATGATAGTTAAATGAAAACATCCACTACTTCCATGAACATTGTAACAATTCTTGGTATTGTATTGGAAGGTATCAGGGGTAACAGCCGAGTGGCAAACGCTTTTAAGCTGTCTATTCCTACAAAATGCAAACTCTCACGTTTGTCAAGTGTCATCCGATCGCACTTGCATGGCAGTTGACGCATAACAGGCTCGCTGTGATTGGTCCAAAAGAAAGTTGTAAAAATTGGCAACCAATCGGATGTACGTTGCACTGGACCACGTGACATGCATACGTCATTATCATTCTGTATCGCTTAAGTCAGTCCATGATAACAATCAACAATTGACAATTTGATTTATATGGTAAAAAGATGTATTCCGAAAAAGTACAGATTATAGCGTTAATTAAGCGCTTGAAGGAACGGATATGTTTTAGCTAGACCCGCTGATTTCGTGAAGTTTTCAAAATTCCGCCCTTGATTTATTCAAGTAACTGCCAAGTCTCGAATGTATATTAACTAGGCTTTATAACAAACTAGAAATGGTTGAAGCCATATAAGTGGGACTTCATACAAAGATAATTAACATCACTAAAAGGTACCTAAAAAGTACTAAAAGGTACTTTACCTTAAAAATATCATAAAGGTCTCTGTTGTTTGTTAACCGTTTTGTTTTATTTATGCAGTGACTATTGATAAGCTTTAGTGTTATCAATAAACAGAAAGCAAACGCAATCATATATATATAAATCAACAAAATAATGTAAATTTGGACTATTGGGCGGAGTGCTCGTTAAAAATACTCGACTACGTTCCTTGCAGACGCGGAGCTGATCCTGGCGAAGGTGCCGATCCTGAAGTTCCGGGACGCGCGCAACGGGCTGCAGGTGGACCTCAACTGCAACAACCTCGTCGGCATCCGCAACACCAACCTGCTGCACTGCTTCTCCCGCAGTGAGTTGTTGCATGTTCAATCATTATATTTTTTGTAACATCTCATGCATTGTAAAACATTTCAGAAATGTCGAAACATTGCACAGAAGCAAAAATTAAGTTCGCCAAAACATATTGTTATTCTACCTAAATTTGTCAATATTATAATTTGTATGTGATTTCGAAGAATTCTTTTTCTCGAAGTCGCTTT
>DWKN01000069.1:0-11043 GCA_018249455.1 Bungalotis erythus | reverse complement strand
GTAACGTATCCTCGGAAAATGTTGTAGAACAGGAAAAGAAGACCAAAAACGACAATACCAAATTAGAAACAATGCTACAATCACTTAACAAAGATATCTTGGAAAAAGAGTACTTAATATCTCAAAAAGATTTATTAATATCACAACTTGAATGTAAGAACACAGATAAAGATGCTACCATTAGTGAATTATACTCACGAATTGAATCACTGAGTAAGTCACCTGTCGAGATGATGGATGTTAGTACTGATATGATGAATTTATCTGAAACATCAAGCAAGCAAATAATGAACACCAATTTATCTACTGAATCCACACTTATGTCATTAAATGTGAAGGAACTTGAAGAACAGTTAAGAGTAGCTCAAGAACAAATAGCAACATTGAATGAAGAGGTCGAAGCATCTAATAAAAATATGATTAAGGTGAAATCTCATTCAAAGCTTAAATTGAAACAAATGCAAAAAACTATAGATAATTTCAGTAAAGTTTCCGATGCCCATGCGGAGATTGTTAAACTGAATGAGGAGTTACATCAGCTGTCTCAGAAAGTTGCCGAATTAGAGGAGGAAAAGGGCAATTTACAGTTGCATCTGGTTGATTATGATAGTGGCAGGTGTAAGTATATATTTTTATTTTGCAATTTGCAATTTTACAAAAAAACACCGCCAAACTTTCAAGTCAAAGGTTTGACGGTATTTTTACTTAATAGATTCGAAGGAGTTCTTATTTTCCGCCATGATTTCCAACAGTTTGCAGTCTAGTTATGTCAAAAACTGAGCTACAGTCAAGCTATTAGACAAAATACATAAATCACTGTACATATATTGTTATTGATAAAATCAGGAAACTGATATGAACGTGTTGTTACATTATGTATATTTAGTCCTGTGTAATAATGTCGTTTTAAATTTTTTTTTTTAATTTCAGTAACTGAGTCAGATGTTTATAAAAAACTAGTAGAAATTGAGAATTTAGCAGAAGCAAGATTAAAATCTATCAGTTTATTGGAATCTCAAAAGTTCGACTTGGTTCAAGGTAATACATTGTTTTGCGAAATTCATATTCTCTTATTAAACTTTTAGATTTGTAGTATGTTGTAATTGTTTTACGTTTATTTACGTATATAATAATTTTTACTTTTTAGAGCTACATGTGTTACAACAGAAGAATATTGAACTGGAAGATAAATTTGCTGACTTGTCTCAGCTTAAAAATGAACAGGTTTGCTCAGAAATAAAATCTGTGCAACTAGAAGAACAGATAGACGAACTCATTGCATCTAAAAAAGAATTAGAACTTATCATAGATAATTTGAAGCTTGATAAGGAGCAATCATTTGGAAATATTCAGTTTTTGCAAGGGGAAAAAGAAGAATTAATTCATAAATTAGAGAATTATATGCAGGAGAATATTGAATTAACTGATAAACTTGAAAAATTAAGTGCTGAAAAGGTAAGTTCCGCTGAATCAATAGAGATTGTTGAATCATTGACAACGCAAGAAAAATTGGAGTTGGAAGAATATAACAAACGTCTTGAAAGTGATAAAATCAGTGGGGATGATTTGCATGACAGCTACAAGTCAGATTTACGTCCGAGTGATGAAAATATAGAAAGTTTAGTGAAGCAGAGCGCAGAGTTAAATGAAAAAGTTGAACTATTTACCAATGAACGCCAAGAAGTAATGGATAAAATGAATTCTATATCACAAGAAAACGAATCATTACATGAAAAAATATTGGAATTAAATAGAGAATGTGAGTCATTACGTACTAACATCAGTTTATTAACTGAGGAGAAATCCCATCTTCAATCTTTAAATCAAGAGCTAAGTCAACAGATTAATGACTTAAAACATGAAAGGTTAGAAATTATGAAAGAAGCTGTAGAAATTGTGAAACCATTAACTTTGGAAGAAAATGCAGATAATTTACTTGGAGACGGTCACGATGATAAATCAGCTGGAGACAAAATTAACAAATCTAAATCTGTAAAACATTTAACAAAAGAGATTTTAAAGTTAAAGAATACAATCAAAGAAAGAGAAGCAGAAATTGCGGACTGTCAAATGAAAATACTTTCTTTAGAAGAAAACCAAGAAAAGCAAAAGGAGCTATTACAAAGCAGTGCATCTTATGAAGATAAAATTAAACAGTTGATGGATGAAAATACTCAACTAAAACTTGAAATAGATAAAACTACAGAACTAGAACAGGAACGAGCGCAGACAAATGTAGAAGAAGAAATGCAAAAACTACGTGACGAATACTCTACTGCAATAAACGCTCGTGATACAAGAATACACGAATTAGAAAACCTATTAAAAGAATATGAAACACAAATATTAAATTACGTTAAAACGTTACAACAAAAAGATAAAGAAATAAATGAATCAATTAACCAAATTACAAAATTGAATGATGTGTCTCAAAAGCTTAAATCAACTATCGAATTACTTGAGGAAGAAAAAGCAAAAGATCAAAATATAGAACTAATCAAATCACTCAATAAACAAATATCTATGTGTAAGAAAACATTATCAGACTATGAAGATAAATTAAAGACTCTAGATGAAGAAAAGAATCAATTGTCAACAATGAAAACTATGTTTGAAAATAAAAGTAATACTCTTGAAGCTGAATTAAAAAATACGGAAGAGGGTATAAAGGAAAAAGAATCAATCATCAATGAATTAAAAGTGCAACATCAAAAATATGTAGACGAATTATCTACGGTGAAAGTTCAAGCTAAGGAGCAGGATGAAGAAATACATGAAATAAAATTACAATTAAGAAAAGAATCAATTGAAAATGAAAAGTTACGATCGTTGTTACAACAAAGAGATAACGAATTTATAGAACTCGAAAGAAGTTATAAAATTGTAAAAGACAACATAGAAACTACGACCATAGATAATAGAAAATTAAGTGAACAGCTTACAGCAATGGAGAACAAAAATAAGGAATTAATGGAAAAATTGAAGAAATTTGCCGTCAATATTAAAAAAAAGTCTACACTATATACAGATTTAGAAAGCCAGTTTAATGATTTACAAAAAGAAACTGAAACTAAAAATCAACAGTTAGAACATTTACGTTTACAAGTTGAAACTATTCCTGTTCTAGAAGAAAAATTAACACAAGCTAACGAACAATTGAATCTTATTATTAATGAAAAAACTCAGATATATGATGAAATGATAAAAATTAAAGATAAACATTCAGAGAAACTCTTAACTATTAGTGAGTCAGTTGACATGTTGAACAAGGAATTATATCTTATAAAAGAGGAAAATACTGCTCTAAAGGCTCAAAACGAGTATTACAGTAATAAAATGGCAGAATATGAAATCGACCTGAAAAACAACTCTAATTTCTTGACAAAAATTTCTTGCTTGGAAGCAGACATAGATAAAAAACAATCTTATATAGAAGAATTGTCTAATGAACTTAAACGCCAGGAGGAAAAATTAAACCAAATACAAATGGGCCATGGTGCTAAAGTTCAAGAAAGTGAACTTTATATTGAAAATTTGCAAACGGAATTAGAAAGGTATAAGAATCGTATTGGGCGACTTGAAGAGACCATTTCTATGATGGAGGAAAATCGACTCTCTTTGGAACGTAAGGCCAATCAATTAGACAATCAATTACGAGAAAAGCGACAAGCTTATAGCCAATATTCAGATCAAGAGGATGAATTAGTGTCTAGGTTAGCATACCTAATGGATAACGACAAACTTATTGAAAAACAGTTTTATGAAATAGACATGGAAAACCAAGAACTACAATTCAGACTTCAAATTGCAAATGAAGAATATTCAGAATTGCAAAACACTTATTCTGATTTGCAGGATTATTGTAAAGTATTAGAGTTAAAGGCCAATAAAGTTGATACATTAGAATCAGACTTAACAATCCACCAGACAAAAGTAAAAGAACTAGAAGCGACTATTAAACGCTTAACTAACGAAAATCATACATTGCTTGAAAAAAGAAGAATTGAAATGGATGAATTGGAGTTTGAATTTAATACACAGATAGAAAATGCAATTAAGGAAAAGAAAATAATTAGCGAAAAATATGAAAAGTTATGCGAACGTGAGACCCAATTGGAATCGCAGTTACAAGAATATCACAGTAATTTGGAAAACCTTAAGATAAATATGAAAGAATTGTCATCTGAAAATGAGAAATTAGTGGAGGAATCTACTTCAAAAACAAAACACTCAGCGCTAGACTACACAGATCAATATGTAAGTGAAATTAATAATTTAAACTCTATAATAAATAGTAAGAATGAAGAAATTATAGAACTGAATAATAAAATTAAAACATTGAACTCAAATAATGCAGCAAAACTTAAGTGTTTAGAAAACAAAATTGCTGATGTAACAGATAAACTTCACCATGCCTATGAACAAATAGAGAAACACCTCGTCCAAATAGACACGGAGATGCGTACCAATGAAGAGCTTACAGGAATGCTGCAACAAAAAGAATATCAAATTAAACAGTTAATAGATAAGAAGAAACTGTTCTTTGAAATGTGCATTCCTAAAACGGAGGGTTTAACCATCTCATCTACTATTGAAGATATTAGTGACAACCAAAAAGTGTTTGATGTAACTGACCTTCAGTCGCAAATAGTTACCGGTGAAGAAAATAATTCTTTAGACACTGCGACAACAATAAAGAAAACAACGGAAATGTTGCAGTCCCTACCAGCTTCTCAACCAAGTGTTTCAACAGAACGTATTGCAGAACCACCAATGGTTTCTAAGAAATCTTACCTTTGTTATGACACACATGATAAACTCGGCGGTAAAGAATTAGATCCATTTAATTCAGAAGAAGGTTGGGGTGTAGATTTTAATGAAGAGCCTGGAGACGTAACGCCTGGGACATCTCATTTAAATAAAAAAATTGAGGAGCTCACTGGAGATAATAAACAATTAAAGGCTGATGTGGAAATTACAAATACTAAATTAATTAAAGCTTTAAGAAAATTAAAGGAGTTGAAGGCTTCTAATGATATGTTGACTAATGAACTGAACATTTCAAAACAAATTTCACAAGCTTCCATGTTGGACATGGCGATAGAAAGTGAAATGTCAAACAGTCTCGAAGAATTAGAGAAAAAAATCCAAGAACTTAATGTTGATTTATGTAAAGAAAAACGCGAAAAGGAGGCTCTCAAAAAACAAAATGAGGTGTTTAAAAATGCAAATGATCGACTAATGGAAATGAAAGAAAAAATGGATAATGAAGTTGAGTTATGGAAGTATAACTTTAAACAAGCAAACGACAAAATTTCTTCCTTACAATGGGGAGCTGAAACTAAAGATAATACAAATATTCCAAGTACTTCTCCAGTCCACTCCATTAAACACGTAGAATCCAAAGATGAAATATTAAAGCTGGAAAAAGAAAATGATGAATTGCAAGCCATAGCAGATAATCTTAATTTACAAAATGAGGAATTATCAAAACAGGTGGCTCAGGTGAAAGAAGAATTGAATAATCTTCAAAAAGAGTTGGGAAATCGTTCAGTGGTGTGTGAAGAATGCGAAAAAAATAAAATATCACTAAAAGACCTGAAAGACTCTAATGCAGACTTAAATAAAAATAACAATTGCTTAATGAAACAGTTAGAAGATCTTCAAAATCAATATCAAGAGTCTTTAAAGAATCTAAATGAGGTTAAGGCTAGCAATGAAGAAAGTAAAAAGATTAGCGAGCAGATTAAATATGATTTAATGTTAGAAATCTCAATTTTGGAAAACAAGTTAGAATATCAAAAGAAATGTACATATGATGCAAACGATAATATAAAATATCTAAATGATCACTTAGAAAATGTAGAGTTAAAATTGGTAGCGGCTGAAAGTAGAGCTAGTCGTGAAACAAATTACATTTCTTTAGAAGAAAAATGTAGAAGCTTACAAGATCAATGTACTTATTTAGGAAGTGAACTGGAAAATAGAGAAGAAATAATCAAAACCTTAAAAGTTGAAATATGTGAATTGTTAAAAAAAAATACAGAGTACGAAGTATTAATTAAAGATTTAGAACTAAAACTGAACAATTTAAACATTGAAAATGATCAACTACTATCAACTGTTGCGGAATTACGTGCGTCAGTGTCGACTGCTGTTGATCAACGTGGTTATGAAATAGCAGAATTGTGGAAACAGCATTTAACACAAAGAGAAGGAGAGTTCCAAAAAATTGAAGAAGAATTAAGGACGCAATTAAATGCCTCTGAATCTAAGTACGAGCAATTACTAGATAAAGTACACTCATCAAACCAGGAAGAAACTGATAAAATTATAATGATGGAACAAGTTTCTTCACTACAAAACAAAATCCGAGAAAAAGAAGAAAATCTCCTTAGCCTACAAGAAAAATATGCCGATTTAATGCATCAAATAGAAATTTTACGTTCAGAGATGGCGGATGAAAAAGTATTGCATGAGAATAAAATACTTACTCATCGTGAAGAATATGAGAAAATTATTAACGAACTCACTTCAAGTAATCAAAAAAATTTAGACGATTTAGAAAATGCTACTAAAACTTATGAGAGTGAAATATTATCAGTTAATTCAAAAAATGAAACCCTTAACAAACAAATTGAGGAACTGCATAATACTTTTAAAACAAAGACTCTTGAATTAACCAAACAAATTCAAGAAAAAGAAAGTGAAATATTCCATAAATCTCATGAATTCACTAATGTCTTAGTACAGAGAACGGAAGAGTTTGAATTTGTTAGGTCACAATTACTTGAATATGAAAAGAAACTTGAAGAATTAGGCTTTGAGAAAGAATCAGAATTGGCTGTTTTAAGGCTAAAAATGCATGACACTGTTGATAATTATGAAGGAAATATAAAAAAAATAGAAGACGAAAAAAATATGTTAGCAGAAGCATTAAATAATAAAATAATAGAGTGTACTACTCTCAATAAGACAATTACCGATCTAAAAAAATCTCTCGAGGAATATTCATTCAAATCCGCAGAAGCGCAAGCAGTACTAGAGAATCAAGAGATAGATATCGTCGCATTGAAAGAAGAAATATCTAATTTAAAAGATATAATTAGGTCTTCGAACAGCAAATTAGAAAAACATGTAACATTTGCTCCGGACGCCAAGTCTGACATGGGAAACGAAAAAACAGAAACTCCTTTAAATGTAGACCTTCTCGATGCTGTCCCGAGAGCAGAATTGGATTTAGCATTATACATGTTGCATCAAAGAGACGTGCGTTGTGAGGAACTCACAATGGAGCTCACACAATTATTAGAAGAGAGAGACACTCTACAATTGAGACTCTCAGATAGTCTACGTTCTGTCGAAGAATTGAAGGCAAGGTCAAATTCGGGCTTAGATGTTTCTGGTCAAGACATTGTTTCCGTATTACCGTCAACTAGCTCCGAAAAAGATAACATGGTTGATATACAACGTGCTCAAACCTCACGAAGTAGCAGTATGAGTGATCCAGATGCTGAGAAACCCAAACTACAGGCCAAGTAAGTAAATTCATGTAACATTTTAATAGGTTGTATTTATAACATTCCTGAAAATTACACCGCACGAAATTTGTATTTTATAGGAAACAATTACCTATATTCCATGTTAACCCATTTTAATAAAAAAAATAATCAAATTTATTATAAACATATTCAGTTTATAAATTAATTTGATGAGCTGTTATGTGATAATTTTAACGAAATTTGGTTTGTTTATCTTTTTATTAAAATGGATTGACATGAACTATAATTGTCTTATAACCCTGTTACAATTTAAGAACAAGTGACAAGCAGAGTTATGTTATTTCTATATAGTCTACAGTGAATGCAATCAATTTTCTGCGTGTGACCTGAGTGGAATTAAACTTAAACCTACATTCAAAAGGCACTGCTAATAGATTTATAAAAAATAAGATGATGTTGCCCTTATGGGAAGTAAGTAAAGTGTAGATATTTATTTACATGTTTAACCTAGCGATAAGGTAAACTAGCCACCGGAGGGTAAATTGTCATCATCTAGGCTGGAAGAATTGCCAATCAAAACACTATATAATAAAATAACGATACAATATATCATGACAATATTAAAATGAAAAGTGGGAACATTTGTGTTTTACTGCTACTTTTAACTGGGAAACAAATTGTGAATTTCGTTTATATATGACACTGTGTTTGATGTTAATATCCTAATAATGTAAAACTGCTTGTTATCGGTTCACAAACTACGACATATTTAGACCTAAATAATGGATTTACTTTGTCTAGTAGCGCCTAGTATATATCACAAAAACATTTGTTCACATGTCCCCCGCCAAGTACATCTGAACAAAAGAATGAGTAGACATAATAAGTAAATGTATTTATAATTTGACATTTTTTTAAATTTATCCCTAACAATCACAATTTTATCAGTTACTAGTTTTAAGTCTTAATTGTAGATTCCATGTTATATTAAGTATTATATATAAATGTTGCTGTGTTGTGAAAGAAAATTAATATCTAATCATAATTTATATAAATGTATTTATTCTAAATGCAACTTATATTTTAAATAAATTCACGCGAATAACTTGGCTTTTGCCGCAAATTTATTGTACCGTGTAATTTTTAGCATTTAGAAAAACTAGTTAGCTCATTAACTAATACCGTGTTTAACGAGCAGTGCAACCCAAATCTCTGCATAGGTTAGCTACATATCGAGGCTATGAGTTTCTTTAAATAACAGTTACAAAATTACGTTATGGCAAAGGTACCTAATAATTAATAATAATTTACAATAATTCTTCCCATAACATATCAATATAATGTCTCTCTTATATTTTATCTATATGGTTAATACATTGGATATTGGCATTGTATTATAATAGAGAATGATCATAAATGAATTGCAAATTGTTTGATAAAATTCTTGTTCTCGGGTGTGTTCTCTTGTTTTTTTTACAACCAGCAAAATTTACTTTCTGTTAATAGATGTATGTACGTATGTACAGATTATTCGCCACATCACTCTCACTTAGTCCTATCTGGGAATGTGACAGAAAACGCACACACGCAAACACACAACCTATTATGTAATAAAAATAACAATAAAATATAGATGTTGGATTGTCGCGGGTTTACTGTAGTCAAAGAAGCTAGTTTAATTTCACTTGCAATTTAATGGACAGTAATCTGAATCATTCCCATTTTTCTAGATTTCTTTATTAGCGAATATACAAGAGCGAAGGAGATGTCTATTTTTTGTATAAAAGTTGGGCTTACATTGCGGAAAAATCGTAAACAGCATCAAATTTACACCAATATAAAGGTATATAATTATTAAACTTGATACCACTAATGAACAATTATGATTATAATTACGTTTTCTATTGATAACTGGCTGACATTAATGATAATTTACATTCAATACATTTTTTTTTTATTGTACACCAAATTTGCAAAATCAAAAAAACATAAGTATTGCAAGGTACAACTGGCGGTCTTATCCCTTATATAACGATATCTTCCAGGCAACGGTGAAATTATAAAAAAAACGAAGCAATTTTTCTATGAGAAGGAACCCTCCTTTAAACTACTACCCAGTAGTTTACAAAAGTGCCGGCGACTAGTAAGTAAACAAGAATTGACCAAGGATGTATTATCTGTCAGGCTATCAGTGTCAAGTATCATTTGCGTACTGTTCTTCTATCACCTGTGACTGATCACCGACAATGTTTCTTTGACAGGTTTGCGCCGTCCAAAAATTGGGAAAAAAAATGAAAATTAATTGAAAATTTTTGGGGGCCTTAAAGTTCCGCGATTTGTTCAGAAAAGTTATATTTTGGATCTTTTATTTGAACGTGTTTAAACTATGACTATTAACAGCTCCCTTTGGTACATTTTTAAATAATTATTCTACATTATTTTTTAAGAAAACGATCGCGCCCTGTCTGAAATTCGGGACCAGCTACAGATAAACCTCAATAGAGAGAGATCCAGAATGATAGAGGAGAACAGATCAACAATCGAATCGCTGAGAGAGGAGCACACTTCCCGCATTACTGACTTGAGACATGACTATCGAGCAGAAGTAAGTTACGAAATATTTGTTACGCCCGCGTGAAATTCTACTTACGTTGTAAAGTTAGTCTCCACGAAGAGCCCGTTTATTTTGATCGGATAATACACACCTTGTATCCATGCTCAAGGTGTATTCTAAATATTGGTGAAATAATTTTTGAAGTCGGATCAATAATTTCGGCGATGATGGATAGGATTTGTGGATGGCCCATCCGAAATAACGTCATACATTAAGGGGGGGCGTGTAATAAGGGAATCATAAGCCTCGTACTGTCACATGTCGTAAAGGCAGAATGTAAAGTATTCATACGCGAAACTTGTACACGAAAAATTTATAAATATTACCATAATATGTCAGAGTTGAATATGTATCGGAGTTCTCACAAATGTGCGAAAAGGACGGGGGTGGGGTGAAAAACATCATACAATTTGTGTGACGTAATTGACGGATGGTCCCTTACATCATTTTTAGAACGAAGTTCCTTATCGCGCGGTACACGCACTGAGCGCGATGAGAGCGAGATCGAAAAAAGCGTGAAAGACTTTTTTTCGATACTTCTTGCTATAGTACGTTACAGCCATGTACGAACTTGTACTACATCGGCGCACACAGCTCTCCGCGCAACGCGAACACTCGGCGGCTCCCTTCCCTATATTTTTAATGTTATATATTTATTGCATGTCCAGCTTTGTGCTTTTTACATTTTTTTTTTATTGATGTTGAAGTAGCAGTCGAGCATGCAGTCCACCTGATCGTAAGTGGTCAGTGCCGCTCATAGACATTTGTCATGTCATGTCATACTTCGATAACAGAAGCGTTGCTACTCCTGAGGACTAAGACGGTCGCCTCGTATGCAAGTGAGCCGTCAACCACACCTTTCCAACGAAACATAAAAATTGCTTCCCGTTAGAAATGGGGGTGGCGGTGGTACCTACCCGGTCGAAC
>DWKN01000068.1:0-11052 GCA_018249455.1 Bungalotis erythus | reverse complement strand
ACAAAAAGAAACTCCCGCGGATGAATGCTCATAAATTATTTTCCCATCATCTCCCTCTGAACACACACTGTAGGGACTACTGATCAAATGCATTTTCAATTTAATCTCAATCTTCTAATCAAAATCGGTGTATCCGTTTCCGAGATTACTTCGTGCAACCAAAGAGTCAAAATATTATTTGTGTACTAGCTTTCCACCCGCGGCGCCGCCCGCGTGAACTTCATTGACATAAATTCACATAACGTATTTACTTGTTACCCGTTTTAAATGAAAAAAACACTAAATATTAAGTGAAGCCCATTACAACATAAACCTGAAAACTGCACTCAAACCGGATATCAAACAGACAAAATGAAAAAAAACAGCCCACATTATAAATTTTAAAATATATTTGCCATGTACAGACAGCGATCAGTTACAGTTTTATTATATGTATAGATTGAACCGTATAATTCGGTATCTTAAGGAACCAACTTTAGTCATTTGACCTTAGACTCCAACTTTCAAAAATCGTTGACTTTACAACATGTAAAGGAAGTGTCTACTTTTTGCATGGAAATTGGGCCTCTATTCTAACCACTTGTGGCCATTCTGTGGACTAAGAGGGTTGCCTTTATTCACAAGCCGACAACCGCACCTCTGCACCGAAACAAAAATTGCTTCACGCTAGAAATGGGTGTGGCGGTGGTATTTCCGCCGTTGAACTGCACGGTTCTGCCACCAACAAAATTACACCAAAAATCCCGGATACAGAGTACGACAGTGTCAGTTACACCTCGCCAATCAGCCGTCAAGTGAGTCCAATGCAACAATTCTCCTATTTAATACCTGCAAGATTGAATAAATTACCGGTAAGTGACACTAAAATTGCCATAAACTATTTGCGCATAGTTCGGTATATTTGAAAGGGATTTTGTAGTCAATTAGACGCGCGGCTATTATAAGTTGCGTGAGGAATGAAATATGTTCTTTACCAGCCATTTCCTATCACGTTGTGTTTTTAAACTGCGAGGAGTTAGTGACGATACGCTGGCAAATTTACAAAAATCATTATCTAAATCAAATATGTCAGAAAAAAAATCTATGTAATCTTATTACTATTATAAATGCGTAAATTTGTATGTGTGTGTGTGTGTGTGTGTGTATGTTTGTTACTTGTTTGGGCTAAAACGGATAGACGGATTTTGATGATATTTAATACACAGATAGATCATGACCTGGAAAAACAAATAAGCTACTGTTAGGAATAAAATTTGCCATAGGTTTGTCTGTTCGTGGGTTTTTTTACTTATCACGCAAAAAGTACTAAATGTACTCAGTCCACGCAAACGAAGTCGCGGGCAAAACCTTTTATAAATATATTTATGTTGTAGTTAGGATTAGGGTATATCTTATTTCGTAGCGATCGATTTGTGTTGCAGAAAAAAGACATATTTTAATCAACGTTTAAAAATTAGGAGCTTATACAGTTTTTAGGAAGTCCTACCTAAAAGACGTCAACGGAACCCTATTGCTGCAACTTCGCTGTTCGTTCGTCCGTTTGTCTTATGTTTTATATTTATTAAAAAAAATTGTCTTGTAAACTTGAATTTTTGCATTATTGCAGATTGATTTATGGGCTTTAAATAAAGTTGTGTGGTAAGTGATACGTTTATTTTTGTAAATATAAAACATAAGACAATATTTAATCCAATATTCATTTTGATTATTAAATATTGAAATAATAAATACTGCATCGTCCTGCATACATGTATGAGCAAATCCTTATACTTATCCTATAGCTAATTCACAATACATATTAGAAGGCGTATATCTATGGGCATATTTCACAGGCACAGAACGAATTAGCTGAGAGGATGCGAGCTCAAAGAATGTCCCACTTTATTAGATTCCATAAGCTCTATTCATTTTTTCACCCTCGGAGGGCACTATTCACGGCATCAGGACGTATTAGTGAATAATGCGATCGAATCATTCGATCTTACGTATTACGCGGTATAATATTATGTGCGCAATGATAATAGCTTGGAAGTATTAGCCGATTAAAGACATGCGGTCCTCAAAGTTGCGTTTGAATATTTTTACAGCAATATATCACCTGATATGAAATTGTGCTTTTGCTTTCTAGAATACTTTTATTAGAAGTTGCAAACAAACATAGCCAACCGTCAGCCAACGTGATTTTTAGTCGTTAATGCCGGCCAAAGGTAACTGTAACAAAACCCATATGTTGGTATAGTAAAAAATATACCTAAAAAATCTGTTGCAAATGTTTTGGTGCTCCTGACTCTACTCTAAAAAAATAGTCTCTCTTACCTCGCCCTTCGAACCTGAACAGAGCAACGCTGCATTGTTGCTATGAGGTAAAAACAGCTGTGACTGTGACGCCGCCAAATTCGAAATTCGAAAATTTATTCAAGCTTAAAGGCCTCAATAATCGTAAAAATAAAAGATATAATTTATCAAATTACCATCCCGAAATCACACAGATTTCCCTAGAAAAGAATTTCGCTGTACTCATCGCAATTGTCTATGCATGTTGTGGACCAAAGTTGATGAATTACTTCTCAAAAAAGATTTGCGATAGAATACCAGCTCTCTGAAATCTGTTGTAGATGTGTTGCCTTAAACGATTATATACCCCCTTCATGTCCATCTGGAACAAGTCAATTTTGACAAATTACCTCATTATTTTTATTTAGTGCCATTTATATTTCGTAAACCCTCATATGGTTAATATTTTATGTACAGGAACTATAGATATTTTTAGAATACAGAATGTACATATTATTTCGCAAAAAGTCTCATTCGAATCGATTGATGTATATGATATGTAGATAGATAAAAAATAATTGAAACGGTTTTTGGCTGTTTTGCTGTCGTGAGAATAGGTGGTGTTTAAGTCCTTTCGTAGTTTATTTAAATCATGCATTAAAGGTTTAAGATATGATTGTTTGTTGATGGACGAATGTAACAACAACTTCATTATTTGCTGGTAATTTTGTGACAAACAAGTTTAATTATAAGTTATAATGTTTTTCTTGATCATTAAACTGTGGGATGACGAGTTAGACAAGTTACTATAAAATACGAGCTTCTGCCCGCGACTTTGTTCGCGTGGACTGAATACATGTAGCACTTTTTGGGTGATCACCAAACAAAAACACAAAAACAAACTTATGACTATTTTTATTTCATATTAAAGTTACTGATTTTAAAGTTACATATAACTTTAAGTAACAACAATAAATTTGAGTAATCAAGTGTACGAAGTGTTTAATGTCGGTCTAAAAATATCTAGGAATATGTGTCAAAAAATGATCACAGGTATTTTATAAAGCCCTCTAAAAAAGATAGAATTTATAATAAAACATAACAGATCGAATGCTTTGAGGCAGTTCCTTTGACCGTCAATATATTAACTACGCTGTTCACACACGTCCTCCCTGCGTAAGCGACACCGGTTTTCGAATTAAAAAAAACAACATTCAAATCGTGCTACAATTACGAGAGGAACAATGCCACAAAAAGGCAGATCATACCAACTACCACCGCCTCACCAATTCCTCACTGTACTTTATAATTAACTTACAACACCCCTCTCTACGTTGAAGGTCTGCGTGTCGAAGCGTCGGACTGCGAAAATGTCCGATCACCAAATGCGTCTCTTTAATACGGTGTATCGATGGCGGCGTTTCGCGTCGGCGTCACGTGGTGGCCGTCATTATCATAGTCCTGCGACCCGCCACACCACGCGACACTAACGGCAATATACGGTACGGTCCGGCACCTTGTTGGGCAGCAGCGGCTCGGTGGCGAGGAAGGCGTGCGGCTCGGCGGACAGCGCGCCCGAATCGTTCTGCGGTCCATGACACTACACGACACCCAGCGACACCACGCTAGACCACGCGACACCACGCGACAGCGGAGCGGCGAAATACGGTAACGGTACGGCACCTTGTTGAGCAGCAGCAGGTTGGTGGTGAGGAATGCGTGCAGCTCGCCGGCGGCGCGGCCGTGCAGGCGCGCGCGCCACCGCACCAGCTCCGTGTACAGCTCCTCGCCGGACAGCGCGCCCAGATCATCCTGCGGCACGCGAAAACGCTACGGTAAGGATCGTTACCGCACTGTACGGTACGGTACGGTAAGATAAGATATGATAAGATGTGGTATCCTAAGGAAAAGTTCCGCAAGTTACGGTATGCTAAAGAAAGGTACGGTACAGTAAGATACGGTAAGGTAAGTTACGGTATGCTAAGGTAAGGTACGATATGTTAAGGAAAGATGCGGTACTGTAAAAATGGTAAGTCACGGTAAAGTAAGGTAAGCTTTGCTAAGGAAAGGTAATGTACGGTATGCTGTGGAAAGGTAAGATAAAGTAAAATAAGGTACGGTATGATAAGGTGCAGAACGATAAGGTACGGTACATTATGGTATGGTACGGTTAGGAACGTTAACGTACTGTGCTGCAAGGTACGGTACGACACGTGCAATATTTATGAGTACTCAGATGCGGTACTTAGGAGTACGCATCTGTTAACGACTTAAAATAGAGCTTTTGTCCGTCTGTTACTTTACTTTCATAAAAAAAAGGTTTGTACACATAAACTGTTTCAACCATTTTATTAAGATGTTAACTATCCTGTCGCTTAAATCAGTAGGCAAAAACTCAAATGACCTATTTACTACGACGTCCTTATTTGTTAACAGATTTAAATGAAAAAACACTAAATGTTAAGTGAAGCCCACCAAAATATAATCCTGAAAAATGCATTCAAATCGGATAAGCCGCTTCTGAGATGCTTCTGTTAACAAACACAGACATACAGACAAACAGACAAAATGAAAAAACATTGACAGTTAAAAATCAGATTGTAAATCGATCGATTTATTTACAAGGTCGAAAATTTAATCGAAATAGGATAAGATTGAGAGTTATCAAAGGTCGGAACGATTTGTCAATCAATGGCGAATTAATTATTCAAAGGCTCGTGAATACAATTACCACGTGATCGACAGATTATAAATTTTGTTACGAGTCTTTTATTTAAAGTATTTTCGAACTTAATAATAATAATATTTTTGAATGAGAGAAGTAGCAAAGGAGCATATATTTCTTTCTATGTGAAGTTAACCCGCAAAGATAATATATGGTCATGCACACATACAAATATAAAAATATTAAAACACCCACACCCAGTAGAGCATTCTTAATTGATTTTGATATTCGACTATCCAAAACGATCGAACCTGAAACCGCTCACAACGCGAGTGAATGTTTTGACATTGTATGACATTTGGGTGTTCTACAAGTTATTTTTATATTTACATCATCACAATCAACCCTTTTACTGTCTTTACGTTTACTTTTAAAGAAATATTTTTTTCAAGATATTACGGTCTCTAGCACCAGTCTTTAACCCTATTTCCTCTTCACAAAGTCTTCACTCCTTTACTTCACTCCAATACTAGCTAGTCACTCATTTGCTCAGCCACTTACTACTCCCTCACTACTACTACACTCACTCCCTCAGCCAGTCAAATAACTAAATATAAGAAACTAGTTGAAACAAAATATGGAATTTGCTTTATAATACAAATACTTTAATTAGATTGTTTTGTTTGTATAAACCTTCGAGAATAAATTGTCTAAATAACAGTGAAAACTGCGTCAAAACCAGTTGCGTGGTTCAAAAGAAGAAAGCTTAGAAACAGACAGATAGAGGCGGAGGGCGACGTTGTTTTATACTATGGAGTGGATGTTTAAAGAACGACCGAATTAAAAACTGAACAAATTACTTGCCTGTGGTTGCGAAACGACGAAGTACAGCCTGTAGGCGAGGAACGCGGCGGACAGCGCGAGCAGCGCGACGAGCGCCAGCATCGCCGCGTGCCGGTAGCGCGAGTCGCGCCGCGCGCGCGCGAAGCCGCCCGTCAGCAGCGCCGGCTGGATCACCGCCGCGCCGCCTGTCATAACAGAAACAACAAGTTTTTAACCGACTTCAAAAAAAGAGAAGGTTCTCAATTCGTGGGAATCTTTTTTTAAGTATATTCCCTAATTACTCAAAGACGCCTGGACCGATTTGGAAATTACATAACAGAAAGATACACGTTTTAAACCCACTTCAAAAATAAGAGGAGGTTCTCTATTCGTCGGAACCTATTTATATGTATGTTCCCCGATTACTCAAAGACGCCTGGCCTATTTGAAAAAATCTTCTTTTGTTTCAAAGGGTACTTATACTTCCCAAGTGGTTCCATGGTCATCAAGGTCAATCTGATGATGGGATCCTGAAGATATCGAGGAAACTCTTTACAAGATATCACAAAAATAAGTTTGTCGTGTACCACCTTTACACTTGTGTTATAAAATCTAGGATTATTTTGAAATTAAGAACTTTTATATGGACCCGAATCCACATCTATCCATACATCCAACACGAAGACACCTCAAACTGACCCCACTGCTTTTAATGTCTTCGAAACCATAAGCTCGTATATCCTACACAGATGTGTAGTACCTTTATTTCAGATTTATAGTACTAACCTACCCTGACCCAACAAACTTACCAGCAGCAATAATAGCCTCAGATTCTCGCCTCACGGGCGGCGCGGGCGCATCGACCTGGTCCCCTCCGGCCGAGCTCGTGTCGTCCTCCGGCGAATACTCTGACGCGTCGAGTTCCACTTCTGATGTTCGCAGCTCCTACAATATACAAACAAAAGCATTGAAAAATTACTTAACAAATTCTGAAATATTCTTTATATCCATAGATTTTTTTTTCAGTGCGGTCAAAAGATGAACCTAATGTTCAAGGGTAAAGTCTTAAAAAATACTAATCGTCAAAGAAAACACGAGACAGAGACCTTTTTTTTCATAAGTCATGTCATATGTCAAGTTATAAGAGCATTGGCAGACTTGTCTGTTTTATGTGAAAGATTTAAAATAATTTTAAGACTAAAATACAAAATATGCGTATTTTAGTCGAACTGCACAGGTCCGATCAACTTTACCTGTGGTTTAGGAACAGCCAGCTCCGGTACCCTCGCGGCCTTCCACACGTGCATCATGAGCTTGTAGGTGGAGTCGCGGGAGAGCAGCGAGCCGAACACGTGCCGCTCGTCCCGGGTGCAAACCCCCACCGCATTGGGGATGATGCGCGCCACCTTCTCTTTAGTTATCCGGAGCACCGAGCTCGTCGGTATCAACAACTGAAACGAAATTAAATATTCGTCGATATATTTTGTCCGCCTACTTGATGTTAACTGTCTACTTCATTTTAATATCTCCTCACACACACAGATCTCCCTGTGAGAAGTTCATTTTGATATTTTATCCACCTACTTGATGATAAGCGTCCCCTTCATTTTAATATCCCCCCACAGACACACAGGCCCCCCTCTCAGAGTAAGAAGGGAACATAGCGGGTAGCTGACCAAGAGCGGATTGGTAAACTTTTGACCAATTTGAAAACTTATGCGAGAGCTCGCAGGTAAGTAGATCTACTCACTGTTTTAGTTAATCATTAAAATAAGAAGGATGTTCTACATTCAAAGAAAATAGCAAATGTTTAAAACCTTAATGAAGAAGATAAAGCGTAAAATATATATTGTTAATTTCTTTTGTTTTAAAATAACTAATCAATTATTGACCTTTTTCATGGTATTTCTTGAAAAAATACGGCAAATTACATTTCTAAATATTGTAATCGCATTTTTTGCAATGACAACACTGACGCCTATATGGATAGAGGAGACTAAGAACTCGTTATAAGTCAATTTTCTCATACCTATTTCTACCCCATAAGAGTAACGTTGAAAGGTATGTTAAGGAACAAGCACTTAGATGAAGTGTTCCAACTTAGGTTTCAGTAGTAGGTACCCTATCAACGCCTGTATGGCCGCGCTAGGACAGAATTTCAATCAAAATTTTTTTTCAGTCACAAGTGTATGTGTGTTTCTTCTTTAAGTTGAAACCGCTGAACGGATTTGGATGAAATTTAGTATCCATACAGATTATGACTTGGAATAAAACATAAGCTACAGTTAGTAATAAAATTTACCATAAGTTTTTCTGTTTGTGTGTTATTTTGCCAATCACGCAAGAAGCAGGAAATCTGTCTAGTCCACGTGGACAAAGTCGCGGATAGAAACTCGTCTCAATATGCCCGAAGTGAAATTTTAAGTCATGTTGTTTTCACTCTAATGTGCAGTGTATTCTATATATTAATACGTGAAGAGAAAACTGTACCCTTTTAAGCAGATTGGGCGAACGGAGGAGTGTGAGATTTCGCATGATTAAACTTCATATAGAAAAGCAGCGACAAATGCTAAAATTTATTTATATTATGTATTACAAACATAACTAAAAGCAGGTAACACTTTGGTTAACCCAATATCGTCCAGTTTACCACACCCATTTCTGGCGTGAAGCAATTTTTGTGTTTCGTTGGAACGGTGCGGTTGCCGGCTCACTTACATACGAGGCAACCATCTTAGCCCTCAGGAGTAACAACGCATCTGTTATCGACGTCTATGACATGACATAACAGATGTCTATGGGCGGCAGTGACCACTTATCATCAGGTGGACTGCATGCTCGTTTGCTACTTCAACAAAAATAAAAAAAAAACGAGGGAACACTTTGGTTAACCTAATACCGACAAGTTTAATATGATCTTTCTTATAAACGGGACCTCCTACATTAGAGAGGTAAAGCAAAATCTCAGGAACGCTAAATCATTTCGGCATAAAATGTATCCTAGATCACATTCTGGATCCTAGAGATTACACCTGTGAAGTTATGAATTACGGTCGATTTCGACCACCGGGCAATCTGTAGTATGTCATAAAATATCATTATCACCAACTAAAATGGCCATTAGCCAGTGAAAGTTTCAGATAGAGCCGCCCTGACCAGACTCCGTGGCACACGGCCAACTTCTACTATTTTCAAACAACTAGGTACTATTTTAAGAACTTTGCACTTAGGTACTTTTGTTGTGAATTACAGAAGCCTGAGCAATACAAGCTCTTTGAGAGTTTAGTGACTTTAACTAAATTTTTGAAGTGAAATATGTTTCACTACATAATACTTCACGTAACACTGCGAGGTGGTATTTTTATAATTTAACTTAGCGATAAGGCAGACGGACCACCTGATGTAAGGTCTCCGACGCGTATGGACATTTGCAACACCAGAAGACTCGCCAATGCATCGCTGGCCTTAAAGGAGAGCTCTTTTTACACCTTTTTGCAGAACCCCGTGGTGGTAGTCTACCACTACTAGCTTCTAAGCCAGGCACATTTCTAACGTGATGCAATCCTTGTCTTGCGATGGGAAGGCTTAGTTGGCTCACTTACATACGAGGCGACCAATTCTCTCTCTCTCTCTGTATGGAGTTCAATATAGGTGGCAGTGACACTTATCATTAGATGAATTGCATAATCGTTGTTATTCTAATTTCATAAAAACCTTCTGAAGGTAGTTGAAGTCATGGTTCCACGTCGGTGGCTTCGCAGCTACACTTCTGCCCTATATAGTATTAGCTGATATCTACGGGTCTAGCCAAATGTCAAACGCTAACGCTAATCCGTACATTTTCGGTGTACATCCTCTTTTTAACTGACTACCAAAAAAGGAAGGTTCTCAATTTGTCGGTATACGTATTCTTTGTTTTATGTATGGTCACCGATAACTTTTACCCTGTGATTCGATTTCGATGATTCTTTTTTTTACCATATAAGTCGATTTGGAGGTGCCAGTATAAAGATATGATTTTTTTTTAATTTGGTTTTACGGTCCTGGATATTTTTCTTTTCAGCTTGAGGTAAACTATCATAGAAATTAATATTATGTTTGGATTACGTTATGTAATATTATGTATATTTAACTGTAATATAACAAAAAATATAATTATGTTGTGACAAGGCTGCCATTGGTTATTTTTGAATACGACGATAGCGCCATATTGAGACGGAAGTTGAGTGAAAATTTACTGTGCTAACTGAGATTGTGATTAAATCTTTACTTTTGGCGCTTTTTTGACTCTGGCGTATTGTGTAATAGCCAGAACATTATAGCGCTATAATACTACGAGAAGATAATATATGGGCGCGCGACGCCACCGTATAAACAAAATAAATTATGCAAACAATATCGCGCACGCTTCCTATACTTTCATATAAACATTGTATATCGAAGTTGTGTTTTTCTTGTGGTGATTATGTGCGAATTTTTTTCGGAGACCGCTTAGCAGATAACCTTGTCGCTTTGGTTCTTAGTCAAAATAATAGGTATAATGAATGTTTGTTTGCTACTTCGCTTTATGAAATAAATAAAAGAAAAAGACCCCGTCTTTGCGCACACATTAATATTTAAACGAATTATTTGAGATTTTGTGTCAAAATAGTAACGTAAAAGTGCTATGACATGGGTATTTTTGGAAAGGTCTATTTACTAGCTTTCATTTGATACTCATATTGTTAGGGTAAAAAGAAAATATTTTTTTAAATTCTCGAACGCCATATTTAAAAATATTAGCCTATGTCGCTCCTATAATCGTGACAAATCCAATGCTATCTTATAGTCCGTCAAGCTGTTGGTGTTATAGAACGTGTCAAAGATCTTTACATACGTACATACACACACTAGAGAATAACAACCCTCCTAGCGATGTCGGGTAAAAAGATAATCGACTAACCAATTGTACTAATTGCGAGTGATACTCACGATCATAGTGAAGTCGTATCCCCAGGGCAGAAACATGACGCCGGTGTTGTACTTCTCCCAGTGCGTCAAGTAGAAGTTCAGGAATATGTTCCATATCACGAAGAAGAACCGCAGCGGGCTGAGTTCGTCTCTGAGGACAAATTTATTACTATTATAAATGCGAAAGTTTGTACGTGTGTGTATGTTTTTTTATTTTTTTATTTTTTTATTGATGTTGAAGTAGCAAACGAGCATGCAGTCCATCTGATGGTAAGTGGTCACTGTCGCCCATGGACATCCGTCATGTCATGTCATAGACGTCGATAACAGATGCGTTGCTA
>DWKN01000067.1:0-11094 GCA_018249455.1 Bungalotis erythus | reverse complement strand
CTGTATTGAATCAACTTCATAATATGTAATAAATGGGTCTCAGTTTATTTATTTATATCTATTGTCAAATAAAACGGGTACAATAAACCACCAAACCAAAATTAAATAAAATCTTAACGTTTATATAATAGTATTAATTCTACATTAGAAATTCCGATAAAAACAAAACGATAATACCTATTAATATGTATATCGGTAATACACGAACACACATGCCCTCGTAAATCAGTACATGGATGTTAGCACGCATACACGCACTCACACAACACACACAAAAGACACACACATACTTAGTTAAAATGTACAAATAAAAACGTTTCTCTCCAGAAGCAAAATTTCAGTATTCGTCATGGACTTGGTTAGGGATATGGTCGCGAATTTGTTCTTAAGCCTAATTTAGACCAGCGACAATCACCGCCACCATCTGCCATCACCACCTACAGCAGCACACCATTGCAACCCACACAACCTCTCGTCGTCTTTTAAATTGGTCAGTAAGGGGAAGGGTCACATACGAAAGCTAAATGGAACGGAAATAACACTACGACAATATTCTCCACTTTCAGAATGACAATCAGCAATTTGAAATAATATAAATGACAAACACTTTTTTTTTAATGTTTCGTTTCGACAATTATTTAAATATATTACTAACGTTGTAACTATTGAGTAATCTGTGAAAATTTTATGATTACTCTACTATGCACCGCGCGATACTCAACACAAACTCTTTAGCACGCACAAGACGTTTCACGTACGTTCTGCGGCTGCATGTATGATACCTGCCCCATTTTTTTGTATAATTATTTAACCTAACGATAAGACAGACAGCCCCCTGAAGAAATGTGGTCTTTATCGTCTATGAACATTTGCAAATCAAAGGAGTTATACCGCCTCATAAGCAGCCTCAGAAGCAGTGATAGCCCAGTGGTAAGATTCCGGTCTCTTTCGGGAGGTCCCGGGTTCGAACCTCTGGCACGCAGCTCTGATTTTGCGAATTCACGCGCGTATTAGAAATTAATTATCACTATCTACAACGGTGAAGGAAACCTACACATCTGAGAGTTCTCCATAAAGTTCTCAAAGGTGTGCGAAGTCCACCGACCCGCACTTGGCCAGCGTGGTGGACTACGGCCTAATCCTTCTCGTTCTGGGAGGAGACCTGTGCCCAGCAGTGGGACAGAAAGGGGTTGATTATGTTATAAGAGGCGATTATCTTATTCGTTTAGGAGCAGTAACACATCTTTGATCAACTTTATCGAGCTGGTTTCATTCATTTACAGTGGCAATGACTACTAGCGATCAGGTGGAACTGCATGCACGTTTGCAAACTTTTTTGAGATTGCTTAATGGACTTCAGAGGCTCATTGAAATCCTTATTAAAAATATGCCAGACAAATGTTCGTCCGAGGTTAATACCGATGTAATTGTATCGTTACGTTAACACAACACCCCTCGCCGCCCCCTGCGTGGTCGCGTCGCACATGTCGCGCGCACGCGACGGATCCGCCGCGGGCACGTTGACTGACACTCGCTGTCGTCACGCTGTGAACCGAGATTGTGATTACGTGCTCGACGGTGGTAGCACTTCCCGTTGTGCGGAATGATTTTGTGAATGTGTGTGTATTAGCGATGTTGTGTTCAAGTATGATGGTGTAATGTGTTGATACGAGGAATATTATCTAGTTTATAGATTGTTTCTTCATTTTTTTTTATCAAACTGAAGTAGCAAACAGGCATGCAATGGTAAGTGGTCACTGTCTCCATGAACAACTGTAATCAAGTCTTTACAGGATAGAGGCTCCTTTTGCAGTCGATTTCTACCGAGCGTTGCTACTCCTGAGGACTAAAATGGTCGCCTACTAAATGTGTGTGGCGGTGGTACCTCACCGATCGGACTGTACTAGTTCCACCACTGTTAGCATATTATAGTACCCTACCTATATTTTCTGTAAACTTCCGTACCATCTTGCAATATTTAACACTGTATGTATCAAGATCGAACAAGAATTTAACGTAATAACGCCTGATAAAATGGCCATAGGCCATTCTTTTCGTTTAATGTGTTATAAGGCACTGTTTGTCATAATTTTATAGGTTCATGATCTATATATTCATCTGATTTAAATGTATAAGTTTTTGGGAATCCAAAACATTCTATCGAACTTTTTGATAATACGAGTACGTATTCGTTTCGAGGTTTCCAGAGGAGAGGTCCATCTACGGAATTAGAGGATCGCTAACTTTGTTTCCGAACTGGCCGCCGTTGATTGGAAGCTGGCCTTTTATATCCAACTCCACAAAGTGATTTACACTCACTTGCGGCTGAATAAAACATGTGTGGATTGTCGTTCGCATCTGTACAATATTGTCCGAGTTTTGGGCATGCATCTTTAGAAGTTCTTGAATATTTGGTGAATAACGATATATAGTAGAGCAGCGGATTGTGCTTGATATTTTGGTATTTAATGAATGTGGCACAAACATTTATTTATGAGTTCGGGGCTTTTAAAATGTTTAATTAATAATTTATATGTAAGTAATATCGTGGGAGCTCTTCTTTGGTACACTAATTTCATTTCCTTCGATCTTTTTGCTAGTATTTCGTTGAACGTTATCAAATTGTCATACAATGGGTACTTTATGCAAATTACTTTAGTTCCTGGCAAGAATTTCCGGGTTTCAAAAACTCTTTTTGCATTTGATAATCCAATTTTTAAAGAAAGTTATAGGCTAAATAACATCACGCTGCGACCTATCTTCTTTATATATATAATTCTTCTGTGCGTGTGTATGTCACTGAACTCCTCCTACACGGCTGGACCGATTTTAATGTTTTTTTTTGTGTTCAGGTGGATCAGACAATAGTTTAGATTCACAATTCGGTACAATTTATAAACTAAACGACGGTTAAAACCGCGGGGCCCAGCTAGTATTATTACAAAAATTTAAATTGCTAAAATGTAATAGACATTTCGCATACGATTTAAATACGTTTCCGTTTCATTTTAAATCTGTGAATTGCGGTAAATTTAATAATGCCGCCGTTTTTACGGATGAACGATAATTAATTGTAAATTAATCGGAATATTGAAATGAGATACTATCAAACGGTTAATTGGAAAAAAACATTGTTATGTTTATGCAAACTATATCAGATCCAATAACAGTATATTAATACGTGAAGAGTAAAATATGTACCCTTATTAGGCACATGGCGCGCACAGAGGAGAGTGAGGCTTAGCATAATTGAAGTTCACATAAGCAGTGATAGCCCAGTGATAAGATTCCGGTCTCTCGTTCGGGAGGCCCCGGGTTCGAATCTCTGGCACACACCTCTGATTTCTCGAAGTTATGTGCGTATTAGAATTCAATTATCCCTTGCTACAACGGTGACGGAAAACATTGTGAGGAAACCTGCACATCTACGAGTTCTCCATAAAGTTCTCTAAGGTGTGTGAAGTCCACCAACCCGCACTTGGTCAGCGTGGTCGATTACGGCCGAAGGACTAGCTCTTTTCATTATCAAAACAATCGCGTCTGAATTTGTCCAGGCATGTACTTGTCTTTGTGTGAGTCCATGGCACCCAGGACACAAGGAATCCTAGGGTGGGACTATGAGTGTGAAAGCGTTGTTAATATTATTAATAGTTTATATAAAAAAACAATTTAATGTGGAACATATAGAATAAGTTGATAATTTTAAATATCCGCCAGTATAGTACTTGCGATGAAGCAAACTTTGTTTTCTACAAAGATGTTTGTAAAATCTTGTAAACAATAATAAACAGGATGACGAAAGCATATTAATACGAAAAATTTCATTCGCTTTCATGGACGTTCGACGTTAATAATAGACCGTTTAATTAGGCATTCCCAAACGCCATCTGTAAGCTGAATCGAGTTACAAACGCTCAAACATAATTGGAAGGCCCGAGGCTCTGTTATTTATGGCCGCAGTACATCAACCGAGAAAACAAACACGAATCGAGCATGCAAATGCGCCTAATACTGGTAATTCCGAGTGCTGTCTTTATAAGGTAAGTAAAAGGGGATACAGGTGGCGTGTATGCAGGATTTCGTTGAGGTGTTGGCGATAGTCAATCTTATGTGATTTCGTGACATTTCATGACCCGCGTGGTGCAGCGGTCACTATACCTGCCACGCAGCGGGTTTCGGAATCGATTCCCGGTCAGACAGGACATCTAAATGAACTTAAATGTCCCGGTCTGGGTGTTAGTGTTCTTGTTCTGTATGTGTCTATGGCACTCACGATAGGGGTAAAATAATTCCACGATGGACTAGTGAAAGCCTAGTGATAAGATTCCGGTTTCTCGTTCGGGATGTCCCGGGTTCGAACCTCTGGCACGTACCTCTGGTTTTTCGAAGTCATGAGCGTATTAGAAATTAATTATCACTTGAACGGTGAAGGAAAACATTGTGAGGAACCCGACATACTTGAGAGTTCTCCAAAAAGTTCTCAAAGGTGTGTCTACCAAACCGCACTTGGCCAGCGTGGTGGACTATGGCCTAATCCTTCTCATTCTGAGAGGAAACCTGTGCCCAGCAGTGGGACAATAAAGGGTTGATGATGATGTAGATTTCGATTGAAATTACATTACATAATTACATTACATAACGGTCAACATAACTAGACACAGAGGGTTCTGGCTTCTATCTCTGACTAGGCAAACGTTTAAATAATTAATTAAGATTTCTGTTTAGGGTGGTTTAGCTCGAAAAAACATTCATTAACCATCAAATGATTATGAAGTATATTCTATACTTAAAACGATTAATTACTGAACTTGGGTCATCATCATCAACCCATTATTGTCCCACTGCTGGGCACAGGTCTCCTCTCAAAATGTAAAGGATTAGGCCGTAATCCACTTGGGTACACAATGGTATTTAATTGCTACCTCTTCTCGATAAGACAGGTCAAATACGCATTCATTATAAACACTACGCTCTATGGGGTCCCTGATAAGATAAAGGGGATGTCAGAAATCATTCTTATAAAAAAAACGGACAATGTTTTGTCATATTTTATCAAGTGTTCTTTGTTTTTCTTACGTTGTTTTTAATATGTAACATTATTTTTTATACACTTAATTCACAATTTTTTTTTTATGGAGAACTGTCATGTACTCGTATGCAGGTTCCCTCACGATGTTTTCTTTCACCGTTGTAGCGAGTGGTAATTAATTTTTAATACGCATATAACATGGAAAGATCTGTGGTGTGTGCCAGAGCTTCGAACCCGGGACCTCCCGAACGGGAGACCGTAATCTTACCTCCAGGCTATCACTGATTTTTTATGCTCGTTTATTACTTCATTTTTATATAAAAAAACGCACCTACAAACCTAGAAGTTCTACTACAAAGAGTAAATTGTTTCCAGGTCCTAGCGTTCACAGATGGGGAGACGGTCTCGGTGATGCCGCCAGCGCAGGACCACAAGCGCATCGGCGAAGGGGACACGGGGCCCAACACTGGCGGTATGGGAGCTTACTGTCCCTGTCCCCTCATCACGCCGGACCAGCTAGCCGATGTAAAGGACCAGGTGCTCAAGAGGGCGGTGGATGGGCTGAAGGCGGAAGGCATCAAATACGTCGGTAAGTTGGTTAATCGTTAAAAAGTATTTATTTATTATTTAGGAAATGGACAATTATAATAAACAGAAAAATATACAGTCGTTAAGAGTAATTCAAATATCAGTAAAGTTTCCACTGTAAGTTTTAACACTTTAAACGCCGATTTAAATTTAGCAATTCTTCCGTTTGGGCCGTGGGGCTCCTCGGTAGACGACGGCGATTATTTTGTTAGTTCTTTGGATATTAAATGAAAAAAATATAAAGAGCGGGGTTTTCTAACTATTTTGAACCGTATGAGCCAATAAAATTTAATCCCTAAAATTTGTCAAAATCGCAAAATGGCGTCAGCCCATATAGAAAGTATAGTGGTGGTCACCGGTGACCGCCGCGGCGTTCAATGTGTTAACACTGACTGCGACGGAGCTAACATTAGAAATCCACTCGTGCGGCGTACGGCACACAACAGGTGTGTTCCCCGCACCCGCGTAGCGTACACGAACGCCGGTGCCTGTCTACTGTTTTATAATATTTGTGCGGCATTGTCGGTATCCTCAGCAATATTGTTTCTCATCTTAAAAAAACACACCGTTTGCGTTTCCCTGCAATGACGTAACGCCAACGAAAACGACAGGTGTGCGAGCCGCACTCGTGTAGCGCTGAAAAAAACACAACGTAGGTGTGTTGCCACAGGGAATGTGTTAAAATTAAAACATTAAAAGTATTAAGTCTGCCTTTATGGGGTTTGAAAGTATACACTGTCCTTATATGGTTTATAGGAGAGATTTCTTAGCATTCCATGGATTTACGATGCAGTTGCCGGGTCTATCATGTGGTTTAGATAAATAAACAAAAATGCAAAATCTTTATACCATTTATTCCCATCTCAACATTATTCAAAGCACTTTATCCCGGAGGCCAGCCCATCTGCCTCCCGCCGATAAGGTGCACGTGCAAATGATACACACTTTGCGCTCCGTGCTTGCCATCGTTTATAACAAGCCTGAAGCCGGATTTGTCCAGATTCTCCTGAACTGCCACCTTCCTAGCCACGGTCAGAAGGTGACCTGGAAATTATGAGCGATTTATTTATTTTTATTTATTTAAAACACTTTATTGTTTGTACACCAACGTGAATATGTGAACAAATGTAGCAAACAGAACATTATGTACAAAAGGCGATCTTATCGCTCATTAGCGATTTCTTTCAGATAACATTTGGAATTGTGACAAAAGATACCATGAAAGAAAAGAAAGTAGAGTTAGTTAGATAAAGAAAGAAATAAAATATAGTTATGTAGCATAAAGAAGAATCGATTTAATTTTTTTATTGTATATATGAATAATCTATTTATTATTATAGCAATATTTATTATCCATCTGATATACATGCAAGAAAAAGCAATTTTTTCATAGAATATAGAGCACGCAACAGACATGAATTCAGTCCACCTGGGTAAGTGGTGCGCAGCCCGTGGACATCTATTAATCAACTTCAAACAGGACAGGGTTACCGATACCACCGCCACATTTAATGCTCCATGAAACAATTCTTGTGTTTCGGTTTTGAAGAGGCATGCTTGTCAGCTACATATACATTCAATGCGAATCAAGAGTCAAAGATCTGTAGTCAATCTAAGGTGTAATTCATACTTGGGTTGGTTACATGGACCGCAGAAATCATCCATGGGCAGCAGGGACCACTTACCATCAGGTTAACTGTGGGCTCATTGCTACCTTTACAAAAGTTTGTCATCATAAGCATATCTCACCGAGCAACTGTTCATCCTCATCTTGAGCTTTGGACAGCTGCGGAATAGGCTTCCTTGGTATTATCAGGATGTGAGTGGGAGCCTGTGGGTTCACATCGTGGAATGCTACGCACTGGAAAGAGACATTAACTAAGAAACTAGATCGACCTCATGATCAATAGCATAATAGCATACATAATAGCCATATATAATAATTTACATGGAAAGTTTTTCAACCGAAACGTGACAGAATTTGCGTCCCACTAGAAACATGGCTGTAATCAGCTTAAAAGAATCATCTTTACTAATAACCAAAGGTAAAAAAATCTTAATTGTACCTGACAGTCACAAATGCGAGAAAGTTACAGGAATGTTGTGTAACTTGGTAATTAATCGATCAACTTTTTTAGTAAAGGGATAACCTCTTTTAAAGGAAAACAAATAGTAGGTAATATAAAAACGATTATCTGCATTATTACGTTAGTGAAAAGACCGCGCAAGGACGAATACAGCGTTCATTGCATTTGCAACGATTATATATTAAAAATAAATGAGTAAAAAAACAGCTGACGACCAACAGCCGGTCGTTAATCTAAGTGCGAAAATTATGAAAATTTTATAACAATTCCTCTACGAAAATATGTTTAATTTATCCTAGTTACAATTTATCACTTTAAAAGTCATCTTCGGGAAGCCCACTTCCTTTAGTGGGAAAATAATTGCTTTGGCGTTTCAGTGATTGAGAAAATTTGTTTCTTTTTAGGGTCATAATATCCTCAAGGGCTGAAAAAATAGCTTCAAAATGTATTACAATAGAAACGTTCTTGGCATTCTTTCTCGTGGCAATTTAGGAGGTTTATGAAATCATATTTAAGGAATACAAATTAAATTGCAACAACTGTACTAATTTTGCTCTCCATGCATCATCGTCAACTCTTTACTGTCACACAGCCGGACATAGGTCTCCTGTCAGTACGAAAAAGGTTAGACCATAGTCTACTGCGCTGGCCAACTGCGGATTGGTAGACTATACACACCTTTGAGAACTTTATGAACAACTCTCAAGCATGCAAGTTTTCTCGTGACGTTTTCCTCAACCGTTAAATCAAGCAATAATTACCTAATTTTTAATTTTAATACGCACATATTTAGATTATGTAAGATATTTTAATTACACAAAAACATGCATTTATTTCTCATCAAATTTATATTTTCTACCGAAATGTAGGCAGCTATCTACTTTATTTCGATAAATCATGCAAGTTTATTCGCAAGCATGTCTTTGCACATGCGTTCGAATAAATTTAGTTTCAGATTATCACTTTCATTATGAGTACCAAAAGCTTAATGAACCATTATACCCGTAGGTACCTATCATACCCCTAACTATAAAATAACATTAAAACTAAAGATCGACGAAACTTTTTTTTCGGCCGAAACCGAAACCGAAACTCACTGAAACAGTTTAATAGAGTATTTTGTAATTTTATGAAAGGCGTAGGTACATTTAAAAAAAAGTTATTTTTATGTTTATGACTAAAATTAAAAAAAAATACATTGTATTCAAATCTAAACCTTAGTAATAACGTTCTGTAATGAGCGTCATAGGAAAATTCAGGAAAGTAGATTCGGCGAGGCTGAAAGTTTCGATCTATTTTGAGCTGAAACCAAATATTTGGTAGGTCTCTACCTAAAATTCCTATTTATCGTATTTTTTTAAGGATATCGATTAAAATTTAGCTTAGATAAGTTTAATTACTTTCAGTCTTAACTAACTGTAGGTATACTTTTTTAACATTGATTATAACATCGTGATGAGCTTTAAGATCTTTAGGTATCTAGATGTTTACTGAAATTATGCTCTGCCACAGAACTTATCAGACTTGTGCAAGCCTAATATTAACTTTTTTAATAGACTCTGTGACCGAAAGTCATAATTTGCAAGGTGGGCTTTAGATATTACTCTTAAAACAGACTTGTTTAAAGTTTATTCTGTACCTTGCTTATTCGGAATACAATCGGGAAAATTCGCATGAAATTAAAACACTATTTCCTTCTTAGAGAAAGAAATAGACAATCATTTGTTCTTTGAATCTCTACGCAGACTATGCAATACAAAGCAGCAATACGTTATGGTGTTAATAAATCGTAGTTAGTGAGGTTAATTTTTTTTTGAAACAAACCGTCTATCATAAATCGCTGTTCATCACCACAAAAGGGACACAAGAAGATGCTATGCAGTAAGTGTTCAGGGAGAGTTAATGAATTAAGTATTAGAGAAATTTAACAGTAACATATAGGTACATATAGGTAGTAAATATATATTTAAAAAAGCTCTGACTATCTTACCAGACTTCTTAAGCCATATAAAATTATATTGCAGTGATGCATTAATAAGTTTTAGGTTAATCTTCCGAAAAAAAATATGTGGGGCTATTTTGCCATATGATCATTTAGAAGGAGTTCATTGGTTCCGGTATAATAGCGCCAATGGTCCTTCCTTGTTTGCTCAGGAAGACATGGCGATGTCCTTGACCAAGGATGCCACATTTGATTCCTTCCACGTTTCGATATCTACCAACTCCTGGCCATACTATAACACGCTTGTATCCAGGTGGCTTATCGTACGAACTATTGAAACCGCGTTTGTTTTGTTTAAATATTTTTGGTTTATCTATATTTAAATGCGCCGGTCCTGGTTCCTCGGGTCTTTTATAACACATAGATATATCTACTAAGGCATTTCGTCCTCTGTATGGAAATTTACGATTGGTTTTATTCATAACACCAAAATGAGATTTCTTATATGTCTCCAAACAACCTTTCAAAGCAATTGGCCATGTAGCAGCAGCGCATTTAAGCGATTCATTGAAATGATTCTTAATTGTGCTACCATCTCGTTTTCCCGTAAACAGTTCGTACGGCCCTTTCAGTGATACTACCTTTTTGGATTTATTTTCAATGCTGTTTTTATCAATAATTGTGTAGCGATCAGGCGCAAGTGACCATTTTGGTGAAGTATCTTTAAAACGACATGGCTCTTCTCTTTCGAATGTTGGTCTAGTGGAATGAGATATATTTAGGGGTTGAAAACTTTTATCTTTGTAATAAGTACCTGGCCCGGGGATTTTATTCTTAGAGGGCTTGTAGCGAGGTGTTCTTCCGAAACCTACGTTCATATACACCGCATAGTGTTTAGGTACGATATTTATTTCGTGCCATGCAGGGCCTAATATAGAGTTGAACCATTTGTTGCGGTCTAGAATTTTCTGATTTCTATATCCCAAATTTTTAGACCAATCTTCCAGTTCATTTTTATATCTCCATGGATCCTTATCGCTGCTTCTATTCTTGTTTACTTGGAAAATTTCTTTAATCGATAGCGGGCTGTAAAGACACGGATCGCATCCGTCTGGTCTTTGAGTATATAGACCGCTTGGATCTAAACTAGGATGCACAGTAATTTTCCCAAATCTTTTTGAGCTGGAACCAAAAGCTATAGTTTTATTATTATTTACCATTTCGATTTTAGTTTAGTATCAATTTGTGTTTTGGGATATAAATAATGGCTTTAATTCTTTTTAAGTATAAATTGAACATTGACGTTTTTAATTTTGATTAGTATAATTTTTTTCAAATCAAATTGGTAATGTTGTTTTGATTCACATATTTTGGCGCATGTCCCATTTTATGTAATATTTAATTTTATTCCACGATAATCAGCACTAAAAAAATAATTCTAAGCGGGC
>DWKN01000066.1:0-11107 GCA_018249455.1 Bungalotis erythus | reverse complement strand
GTGTGCACCTATACGCAGTAGGCGAGCGAGTGGTGAGGTGCGCGGCCTGTGGTCCGGGCCTCGGGACCGGTTCTATTCGTCCCCCACCTTAACGCGGCGAGCTGCCGGCACGATCCGCTGTGACGTCGGAACAGTTTCCCCGGGTTGAAGATAAAGCTTCAAGATTAATAGGAAGAGGGCATATATTATTATATGCACGTGTTATAATGCCCTTCTTCGTACGGATGTCAGCAACTCTGGTCCGTCCATCGGATCCAGGCTTGATGGCGACCACTCTGCCAAGCAGCCACAGAAGCGGAGGGAGATTGGCATCCCTGACCAGGACCATGGCGCCTGTCTTAAGGTCTTGCCCCGTCGTCTGCCACTTTGTCTTCTTCTGAAGTAGAGAAACAAACTCATGTGAGAAGCGCTGCCAGAAATGTTGCCGCAGTTTCTCTATGCGATCGAAGCGAGGTAGCCGTTGAATATTGACATCGGCCACTTGAGGACGAGGGACTGAAGTGAGAGGTCGTCCGATGAGGAAATGTGAAGGAGAAAGATAAGTCAAATCAGACGGATCAGTGGATAAAGGCGTTAGGGGTCTGGAATTTAAAATAGCCTCTATCTGAATCAGGCAAGTCGACAACTCTTCATAAGTTAAGTGAGTTAGGCTCATGACTCTGTATAATAAATGTTTGATGGATTTAACTGCTGCTTCCCAAATGCCACCAAAGTGTGGGCTATAAGCAGGTATAAATTTAAAATCTATATCTTTAGCAGCTATATCGGCAGTTATACTGTTTGACGAAACCTTTAAAAGGCGTGAAAGCTCATTGAAAGCTCCCACGAAAGTTGTGCCGTTGTCGGAGTATACACGCTGAGGTTTACCCCGACGGCTAATAAAACGGTCGAAAGCCGCAAGAAAAGCTTCTTTGGTGAGGTCAGACACCAGCTCCAAGTGCACGGCTCTGACTGCAAAGCACACAAAAACACAGATATAAGATTTGAGTAGTTTACAACCTCTACCCTTACGGTCGGCTATCAGCACTGGCCCGGCATAATCAAGACCTGTATTCAAAAAAGGGAACTCAAGATGTGTCCTATCACTTGGTAGATTGCCCATGACGACCTGGACAGGCTGAGCTTTGAAGCGAGTACATCGAATACAGTTACGTACTACCTTTTTTGCTAAGTTTTTGCCTGCTAGAGGCCAGTAGGTTAGGCGAATGTTTGCCAAAAGCAACTGAGGTCCGGCATGGAAGAGTGTTTTGTGTTCTCTTTCAAAAATGATTTTGGTTAAATGATGTTTGCTACACAACAGTATAGGGTGTTTAACATCATAGCTATAATTAGAGTTCCTAAGACGTCCCCCAACACGAATTAAGTTCTCGTAATTTATGAAAGGAGAAAGACCAATCAATCTATTCTTTTTATGTAAAGTTTGATTAGCTTTAAGACATTGATATTCCTCAGGAAACATTTCCTGCTGAGAAATCTGCAATATAAGGTTCTGTGATGATTGTAATTCTGCATATGTTAGGTAAGATGATTGTTTTATGTTTTGTTTTCTGCAATTATTAATAAATCTTTTTATGTAGGCAACGATTCTGATTAATTTTGTAAATGAAGACGATTTATAAATTAAATTTAATATTAAATTATTATTATTGTTTAGTGAATTATTGTTATTAGTCGTGTGTAAAGATATTTCTGGTAATAAATGAAGTGAAGTATTAGGTATATTAGGAAATTGTATGTCTTTGTGTTTAATAAAATCAGGACCCGACCACCAAAGAGTGCAAACGCTGATGCAATCAGCCTTCACCCCCCGAGAAGCGAGATCAGCCGGGTTGCACTTAGAAGGGACGTAGCTCCACGTCTGGCCGGTGGTTGTTTCTTGTATCTCACTAACTCTATTACGGACAAACTGATTAAGTTGACTCAATGATGTTGACAGCCAACCCAACACAATAGTTGAGTCACACCAAAAATAAGAATGGTTGAAATTTAGAGTGAGTGACTGGCGTACCTTTAAAAATAATCTTACTCCCAATAGAGCGCCACATAATTCCAACCGTGGTACGGTTGTGGGCTTTATAGGGGCAACCCTGTTTTTGGAGGCTAAAAGGCGAACGCACACCGTTCCATCGACCGTAACTGTCCTCACATAAATACAAGCGCCATAAGCGCGTTCTGAAGCATCTGTAAAAGTGTGAAGCTCAATTGTAGAAGGGTTGCTACAAGAGACCCATCGGGGAATGCAAATAGAGTTAAGAGTTGGAAGTGAATGTAGAAAGTTAACAAATTCCGATTTTACTTCTATTGGTACTTCTTCATCCCAGTTACATTTAAGTATCCATAGCTGTTGCAAAATGAACTTGGCTTGAACTATACATGGCCCGACAAGTCCAAGGGGATCAAAAACTTGACTAATTAAAGAGAGAATATTACGCTTCGTAATTTTAGATATAGGCTTTAATTCCATTGAAAAGAACAAATTATCTGATTTACAATCCCAGTACAGTCCAAGAGTTTTACAAGGAGAAGTATCATTTAAATTTAATGTTTTGTCTTTTATTTCTGAATTATTATTTGCAATTGATTGTAGTATTTTTGGACTATTTGATTGCCACTTACGGAGATTAAATTTGGCGGTCTTAAGAGTGTTAATTACGCCGTGACATAAAGAAACGACCGATTCTACTGAATCACCACCACTCAAATAGTCGTCGACGTAAAAATCACGTTTTATAGATTGACTAACCTGAGGGTCTGAACATTTATCTGCAAGTGACACTAGACATTTTGTGGCTAGATATGGGGCTGATGCCGTCCCATATGTCACTGTATTTAGTGTGTATGTCTTTAAAGGCTCTGAGGGATCAAATCTAAATACTATTTGCTGCAAAGGGCGTTGATAGGGTTCTACTAATATAACTCTGTACATTTTTTCTATATCGCCAGTTACAACGAATTTATGTTGTCTGTATCGTAAAAGTATCGTTAATAAATCCTCCTGAATAGTTGGACCTACCATCTGAATGTCGTTGAAGGATTTGCCTGAGGTAGTTAAGGCTGAAGCGTCATATACTACGCGTAGCTTAGTGCTTGTACTGGACTCACGTACAACACCGTGATGAGGCAAAAAATAATTATATTTAAATTGTTCAGATTTCGAATTAACTGTCATGTGATTAAGCTCAATGTATTCATTCATAAATTTAAAATATCTGTTTTTGAATAAGGAGTCACGCTCAAACCTTCGCTCTAAGGAGAGGAATCGACGCTTAGCCATTGTATAAGAGTTGCCCAAACAATCAGGTGAATCCTTCAGTGGAATAGTGACTATGAATTGACCACTACTATCACGACGCGTGGTCTCTTGAAAAAGTTTTTCACAGTCTTTTTCTTCTGAAGAAATACTGTTATTAGTGGATACAGAATCAAGTTCCCAAAATCGAGTCAACTGGTCAGACTCAGCGTTGGATAAAAAATTACAAACTGTAGGTTGTGTACGAAGACAAGACTGATATGTACAGCCCGAAATAAGCCAACCTAGTTTTGTATTCTGTAATTTTGGTTTATTATGGCCTAAATTGATTCTATCGGAACCTAAGACGTCCCAAAATACCTCAGCACCTACAAGTATGTCAATAGCTGAAGGTATATTAAATGTAGGGTCTGCTAGTTGAAGACCTGACGGAATAGATATTTGATTTATATCTATATAAGAGCCAGGCAAGGATTGTGAAATTTTTGGTAAAACAAAACAGTTTACGTTCGCCCGATAACCACCACAACAAGACTGTAGAGTGAGATTACAGCTTTCTGAGGTACTAGAAACTTGACCGTTAATACCTGAGACAGTGGAGCTCGTGCTACTTTTTACCAGGCCAAGCTTTCCGCAGAGATCTTGGGTGACGAAGTTAGAGGTGCTACCGTTGTCCAGTAGAAGCCTGGCAGTATGAAGTCGCCCGCTAACGTCAGACACCTTGACCAATGCTGTGGATAGCAATACATGCCCCTGGTTATTTAAATGAGAAGAAGTAATATGCGTTGAAAGTGTTATATTGTCTGCTATATGATCGGGAAATGATTCCTTATGTAAGAGGGAATTATGCTTGGTGGAACAATACTTGCAATGTGATAATTTACAATGTTTATTTGTATGACCTGGACGTAAGCAGTTCAAACAAACATTGCTTTCTGACGCTTTTTTAATACGTGTGTCAATATCAAGGTTTCTGAATGACTGACAACTAAATAGGAAGTGATCTTGTGAACACAAAGGACATTTTATATTATTAGTTTTATTATAGTTATTAGTGGGTTTAGATTTTGTAATATAGTTATGATAATTTTTAGGTTTGTTAGTTTCGTAAGTATTATGTTTAGGTTTATTATAATTATTATATTTAATGTTTTTATTTTCATCTAAAGTTTCTAATAAGTCTGCTGTGTTAGACAGAAAACGTAGGAATTGTTTAAGTGTAGGATATGAACTAAGAGTATTTTTATACTCTTCCCACTGGCGGTTAGTTACTGTATCTAATTTTTTGGACATCATATAAATTATGAGTGTATCCCAATGCTCAGTGGGTTGGCCAAGTGTACCAAGGGCCCTTAAATTTTTATTTGTTACGTCTACCATATTTCGTAATAAACCACTGGATTCTTTGTGTACTATTTCAAAATTAAATAATGCCTGAACGTGGTTATTTATCAGAAGCCTTTCATTATCATAACGTTCTGATAACAATTGCCAAGCTATAGCATAGTTATTTGCCTGGAATTCAATACTTTTTATAATTAAAGATGCGCTACCGCTTAAGGCCGCGCGAAGGTAGTGAAATTTATTAATATCCTGTATGCTATTATTGTTGTGAATAAGTGAAAGATACGTATCTCTAAACTCGAGCCAGTGCTGATAGTCACCGCTGAAGTGAGGCAGGTCGATTTTAGGCAGCCGGACGAAGTCATGCTTGCAGCCAGAACCGTGACGAGTGCCACCCTCGGCAGACGACGCAGAGACAGATGAGGAAGCGTGCGCGGGGGCGACGAGTGCCCGCGCGCGGGCCACCTGGGCGAAGTATAGCTGCTCGAACTGCTCCCTCTCTTTGTACATCTCATTTGCATCCTCCGACAACAGTTCCAGCTCCGTCTGCAATGTGTCAAAATCTTGGTATAATGTCTCCATAAGACCAAGACGGCATTCGAGCTCTGCTAACTGAAAACTATCTAAGGCACTGTCCGGCACTAATTTTAAAAAATTGGTAAATTGGGTTAATTTAGCTTTTAAGCTACCACGCTTTTTAATAAGGTCTTTAGATTTCTCGCTAGCCATAATGAATGATGGAGAAATAAAAATTAAGAAATAAGGCAGCAGATACAATGAAATTATGTACCTAAGTATAAGAGCTATTATATCCGAAGATGCATGAAAAGAAAAAATAATTAAAAGCAGGGATCAATTATGCCAGATCCAAAAGCACTATTTAACAGCGGATAAAAAATAGATAAGTAGGTAGGTGCGCATATGAAGACGCGTTAAGCAAAAAATAAATAGGTATAGGCTATTAATTTATGAAGAAGCGTGAAAAAAATAGGTATAGGCTATTTATAAGGAGATCAAATATGTCAGATCCGTATAGCACTATTTAAAAAAAAAAAAAGTAATACGAAGTTCGCAGTGACCTGAGCGCGTGCAGGTTGAGCGTGGCGACGTCGACGCCGTCGATGCAGACGCGGCCGGCGGCGAGCGGCGCGAGGCGCAGCGCGGCGCGCAGCAGCGAGCTCTTGCCGGCGCCCGTGCGCCCCGCCACGCCCAGCCGTTCGCCCGGCCGCGTCGCGAACGTCACGCCGCACAGCGCTGCGTTAGCCGCGCTCCCGTCGCGACCGCTGGATAAACACGCATTTATAAAAATGTAGAACGCGAATAAAAGGAAAGATAGAGCTTCTAGAACGAAATATTGAAAAGATTGCTTTTAATTTTTTGCACTTATACTAATAAACGAGTAGAAAAAGGTTTTACAGTAACATTTTACAAATAATAATTACTATGTAATGATATTTGCAAAATTGTGTCATAACGCTCAATGTCACTCACAGAAGTGCAAGATGTTGTCCAGTGCAATATTCGGGAGGCAAAATTTTATAATCAATGCATTATTGTAAATAAGTGTTTTAATAAAATTAGGATACGTATTTATTCTCAATTCGTGATTCAACTACACCTACGTCTATTCCGGCTTACTGTTTTGGTTTGAAGGGCGCGATAAGAACTATATAATAGGCTCTTTATAGATTTTATACAAACCTGTAATTAAGAAACACGTCCTCGAAACTAATAACACCGTGTGAGGGCCACCCGTAAGGCGGCGAATCGCCATCTATTTTTTCAGTTTCAACCTGCGAATTTTTTAAATGTTAACCTCAATCCCAATCATCAATATAGTGAATATCAATATACAATGATAACTATTTGTATGAATAATTGCTCTGGAGGAGATTTTAAATACAAAGCATCTATGATTTATCGAAATAATGCAGCGTGAGAACACCTAATACGGAGTTTTCCGTAATGTATTAGTCGTATGGCATATAAGTTCATCCACCCGGAATTAGCTTAAACAAATTAAATCAATTGATACACCAACTTACTTGCGTGATATACTCTCCGACACGTTCCACGGCGATCATTTCTCGTTCAGTTTCCGTGAAGGAACTGAGCACGTTGCTCAACATCGAAGTCATCGACAAAGCGTAGGAGATTGCAAGGCCCACCAAACCTGAATGAAAACGTTAATATAATACACAAATAGATAAAGTTGTCGGTAACCTAGCTATTCACTCGATAAAGAGGCGTTGAAATAGTGAAATAGTTTTGATTTTTTCGTTCATTGATCTGATTCCCGTAATCTATTGATCGGTAGGTTACATTGACCGGTCCTTAGATTGCAGGCAGGTAGCGAGCGCGGCGCAGCGCGTACCAGGGTTTGCGGCGTGTGCGGCGCGCTGTACGGCGGCGAGCAGCGCGGCGGCGGCGAGCGCGGCGGCGGCGGCGGCCTGCAGGCGCAGCGCCAGCCACTGTGCGGCGGCCGAGCCCGCCAGCGCGCCGCGCTGCCACGCCTCCACCAGCTGCTCCCCGCGCTCCGCCCAGCGCGCGCTCGCGCCCAGTGCGCGTACCGTCGACACGCCTGCCACACACATCACATACACGTCACCATAACCATTATTACTATTGTATAAAAAAGAGACAACGGTAAATTTATCTATTGACCCGACATTCCTTAATATTTGTAAGAGTATATCACGCAATTTAGATGTTGTTTAACTGAAAGAGATTCTTTAACGATAAGGCTGGCTATAGTATATGTTTATTTATTTATTTTCAGTTCAAACAAAGAATATTAGTATTATATCAAAAATTCATTGACCTCATAACAAAATGGACGTCGGGTCTAGTGCGCCAACATCAACAGCTTATACTTTCATAAGAACAACATATTACTTTGGTAGATGTATGGTAAAATATTTGCCTTACTAATTCAACTGTTGGTAGAAAACTTCATATGCAATAATAGATATTTTGTTAATAAAAAACATTTATAAAACTCTTTAATAGAATTATTAATGTGATACGTTAGAATGATATCTCTTCAAGTGTTTAGGCCTATGCTTGGTTGAGCTTTATGATCTGAAGTTGTACTAGCAAGTGTAAGTTTGCTGACAGAAGTTATTGTAGTGGGTAAAAGATCCCGCAAACAGAGCGGTTTCGCGTAGCATACAAATTTTGAACCCCTATTCCAACCTAAAAAGTGCTCACCTTCTAAAGTATCGTTAAAGTGAACGTATACTGGCGATAAAGCGACACTCTGAAGTCGTTTAATTTGCCTCGATGTAGGCCTGTATAGACGCTGTAACCTGTTTGAAAATGAAATTTGCATTTAATTAGTACCATATAAGTGTATATGTACCATATATAACAGTATGTGTATACATAGATAGACAGGGAGAAGACGAAAGAGTAAACGACCCTTCATTAATCTGTCCTTTTTACAACACTAAGTTAATATTATAACAATACAAGGTTATCTAATATTTCAGAGACAAATGACTTGAATCTGTTAGAAAATGAGTATAACAATAAATATAATTATTATGTAACAATTATTTATGCTATATAGTTATTTTCTCACCTATAATAAATAAATGCCATAGGTAGTACTCCCACCAACAACCAAGGTAGCCCATAAACCGCAACTGCAACTGCACCTGCCAAATGTACAAAATAGTGTAATTTGTAGAATGCAATAAAGTTTTTATTTGTAAAATTATAATAAATATTATTGACGATAAATGATAACTTTGTCGAAATAATAAAATTGTAACAAGAATAAGTATTGCACAGGAATCTTAGGAGACTTAAGACACATTTTATAAAACTTATGTAGGTATAAGTAGATACTTAGAATTTATTAGGTTAGAATGTTTTTACAAAACTAGTCTTTACAATACACGTAATTCTTACCAATCAACGAAAAGACTTGAGCGAGTAAAATGTTTAAAATGAACGGCAAGGAATCGTCAACTGTGTAGGTGTCCGACGAGAATCGGTTAATGATGCGGCCCGTCGGCGTTACGTCGAAAAACCTTACGTTAGCCTGCAAGAGGAATGACTTGGTGAAATTTATTATGTGTAATGTAGTGTATTAATTTATTATATGTAAATGTTTATATTATATGCGATATTAAATTTAGTTTTTCAAATATGTAATTTATATATAACGTTTACCTTCACTATAACTTTGAGAAGAGCTTTATGTATTTTCCTTGCAGCTTTCACGCCTCCATGCGCGAATAAAAAGGCTCGCATCGTTGTGAACACCAAGTTGAGTCCCGCGAGGGCGAAATACATCTCCAAGTAATAATTGTCACTGTATGGCACTGCTTCGGGCACTTCAGCCTCGTATAACACGGTTCCGTTATTGATTGGCAAGGAAATATTGCTTTCATTTCTATTATAGATCAACGCCAACGTCGTATTGATAATATTGTGAACTATATTGTCGAGGGTGTTGAACCCGTGGTCCAGTAAAGTTTTATTTTCGTGCGAATCGATTAAATTCGGGCTCTGTAACTGAGTAGAATTTTTCGTCCTATTCTTAACCCAAAACGTGAGCCAAAGGAAGGTGAAATTTTGAGAGAGTTGCATCAAGATCAAGGACATGATGATGATAATCGAAAGAATCGCTCCAACAGAGCGCAGATACAGACCGAGCACCCACCACCCGACGGTCCCTTCTGACATCGCTTCCTAAAAATAAAAGTGAAACACATATTACTATTGAAAAGAAAATATGCTGAAAATTATTTTTCCGCTATGCAATACACCAGTAATAAACACAGTTAAACCATTGGTTCACACTATTTCTGAAACATAATTATGCACTTTTTCTGTCCCTTGTCAAGACAATCTACCACAAATATCACAAACTGACAAGATTGTAACAACAATTAATCACTTATTTAACTGTGTTTATTAGTGAGGGAGATTATTGTTTATAATATACGTACATCCTCATTCAAGCTGTCCCTAACGTCGTCGTCCACGTGGTCTTGCGGTTCGGGCGGAGGCGCCCGTGGCGCCTCCTCGCCGACGCACTCGCCCTCGCTGGGCAAAAACTCCTCAATCTCATTCAACACCACTTCAGGAGGACCTGGTGATGTTAAACTCATGTACGCAATGGTAAAAAACCAATTCCTTTAGACATCATTAACGTTACTGAAAATATTTGCGAACGATGTTGTGTAAAGTCCAAGAAACGTTAATAGCAAAAAAGAAAAAAGTACTAGCCATTACAAGGACTAGGTATATACAACTTAAAGCAACCGAATAAATTCCTAATGCCATGTATCGTGACTTTTCGATACCATTTATTTTCCTCGTAATATTTTTCTTCGCCATTAAAGCAAGCGATAATTAATTAGTAATACGCACTTAGGTACGAAAAATCAAACAGGCCCGGAATGTAATCATGGACCTTCCGAACGAGAGATCGGACTCTTACTACTAGGCTATCATCGCTTTATTCTTATGTTAAAATCTTCACAATATACCGATGGCGTGAAGGCGGCCGTCGCGCAGCATCAGCGCGCGGTTCGCGCGCGCCAGGTGCCGCGGCGCGTGCGCCACCAGCAGGCGCGTGGCGCGCCGCAGCAGCCCCAGCACGCAGCGCTGCACCACGTGCGCCGCCACCGCGCCGTCCAGCCCCGACAGCACGTCGTCCAGCAGGTACACTGCCGCACCGATAACACAACCCCTTTTTCACATGCAACGCCGTTCAAATCGGTCAGTGAATCATTGGAAAAACCAAATGTAAGCGGAGTGACAAACGAAAATGTTAAATTAATATAAATGGCAAACCCAAGCACGCACAACACGTTTCAAGTGCTCTATTGCGGCTGCGTCTCGAAAGGTAACACCTGATATAATTTATTTATTTTATACGCACCTTGTTTATCCTGATACACCGCGCGGGCGAGTGCAATTCTCGCACGTTGTCCCCCGCTTAGCGTGCAGCCACCGTCTCCGATGTACGCATTCCACCCCAGCACGTTTAAATCCTCTAATTAAAAAAAAACAAAAATTGATGCAATAATACATTTAATGCAATAACATTTAAAAAGTGACAGTTACTTAAATGTGAATAAAATGTACAATACATAAAAAAAATAGATTTTTAGATTTATGTGATTCAATTTCTATTCTTGTGACACTATCACCACAAATTGTCTTAACACCAGATGCAGTGCACGTTATCGCCGTTACGTGCTCTTTCAAAGGGGGTCGAAAGGCAAATTTTTTTATACTGCTTATCAGCTTTTCGCCCGCGACTTCGCCCGCGTGAATTTAATGTTTATAACATGCATGTATTATAGGTACATGCATTTATAATGTTGGTGAGAAGTAAGATGGCAAAATTACATAAAATCTTTATAAATTGTAGCCCATGTGTTATTCTGATGTAGAAGCTATATTACTGTAGTTTCGTCTAAATCCGTTTAGTAGTTTTTACGTGAAGGAGTCACATACAAACTTTCTGATTAAAATATAAGTAAGACATAT
>DWKN01000065.1:0-11119 GCA_018249455.1 Bungalotis erythus | reverse complement strand
CACGTTTCAAGTTTTAAGACTTATGAGATAGATAGATAGATAGATAGATAGATAGATAGATAGACTTGCTATAACGGGGAAAAGAAACATACCAGAAGGAAACCTACACATCTAAAAATTCTCCATAATGTTCTCAAGTGTCAAGTTTTTGTTGTAGAATGGTGACCGCTGGCCCACGCGGGTCCTCACCTGACCACAATATTTTATAGTCTATTTCCCAATTTGTGTAAGCACAATAAAGTTGCATATAACACCAGCGTATTCAATATCCAATGGCACCCCATTTTTTGTTAGCCGCAAGGTTGAATAGCTCGCCTACCTGCCCCGGCCCTTCGCCCTTGCGGAGGCTGAGGGTTTTTGTGCCCTTACGAGGGCAGAGCTACCTGTTGATCGCGCTAAATTTTCCCTTGCATCTATTAAGTGTTTACCATGTAATAATCATATTAATGCCAAGGAAAGATGGACTTTTTAAAGACATACTTGTAATGTACAGTGACGACGTAAAACTATTGGACCGGGTCCGTATAAAACCACAGTTCTAAAGGTATATTACTGTCAATGGACTTGACACTATGTTTTAGCATGAAAAATTAAAATTTCAACAAACATTTTGCAAATATACATTTTTTTTTATTGATATTGAAGTAGCCATCGAGCATGCAGTCCACCAGATGGTAAGTGGCCACTGCCGCTCATAGACATCGGTCATGTCATCTCACAGACGTCGACAACAGATTGCTACTCCTGAGGACTAAGACGATCGCCCCGGATCAAGTGAGCGAGTGAGTGAGAATTAAAATGTGGATAATAATTGATGAAAACTACAACGTCGCTAATCAGTAGTGACTTAAATTAACGCCATTTTAATACAATCATAATTACTAGTGATCGCCCAATGGTCGACATTCGACCGTAATTCGTAACTACACCGTTATAATCTCTAGAACCCAGAATATAATCTAGGATATCACTTGCCCGGAAAATATTAAGGGTTCCTGAAATCTAGCTTGACCTTTCTAGTGTACGTAGTCCCCTATATAAAGAAGATCTTATTAAAATGGTCGTATATAAAAAAAAATCTTTCGGACAATTGAGACGAATCCAACGACACCGTCTCATATGTTAAAATCCGTGAAGCCTTTTGGCCTGTAGAGCATTCCAAACAATAGGACATACGTGCATACATACATACATACTCGAAAAACATAATCCTCCTTCTAGCGCAGTCCGGTAAAAACTGATTGATTGCCGCTCATTGCGCACAGAAATAGGTATCAGTGAGTTGTTTATCATGTTCATAAAACACATAATATTATGAATATCTATTCGGTCTCGGGCGTTAAAATGGTCACTAAGTATATAAGCGTAGTCTAATGATAATAAAATACAATGTTGTTGGTTTTGTACCTACTATTTTTTCGTGTGATATCTTAAATCTACTGTACATACAGGAGGTGTTTAACTGTACTAACTAGGACGTCATGAAACAAGACTTAGATAGGCAGTATATAGTTAACCAGATAACCAGGTTGACTGGAATAACATGTACTTTCAGAAGCAACAGAACAAAATACAAGGACATTGACATACAAAGTCCAGTAATGTCACATTTTGTTTTAATAAATAAAACTTAAAAAAAAATCAATCCAAACTTTTTCCATACAACAATACAAGTCTCATTATCGTAAACAAACAATGACAGTCCTAAGAAATAATTCAGTCTTACATTTTATTAAGAAGCAGTATACTTCCGGGCGAACTAAACGGACCAAATCGAGTTCTAATATCGACCGCTCTTACGGCGAAATAGTACTTGTATCCAGCCATGAATTGGGTCAACGTGCAGGCCATGGGGAGAGGTAAGGCCTTTACGTCACCGATCTTCTTCCACAGAGCAGTACTGGGCGGGGCCGTGGTTTCTTGATAAGCGTATAATTGATAACTGGCAATCTCTTCGTGATTATCCTCCTGGTAACCATCAATCCTCCACGAAATTACAATACCGTTTTCTACTTTAGAAAGTTTGAGATCGGGTGCCGGTGGCAGCGCTTTCCAATTGGGGGGTTGATACTGCTTCATGGCGTCCGGCAAGGGAGCCGGATGTCGACTGGGCTGCTGTCTGCCCATTCGCACTTGGTTCATGCTCTGCGGGATCTTGGCGACTTGCGGCGACGGGCCCCTTTGCCTCGGCCCCATTGTTGGTACGGTTTTCAGCATGATCGTCTGTCCAGGCCTGACGTTTTGAGCTTGCGCTCCGCTAATAGGAATGAAGACCTTTCTAGGACTATTGATACTCGTCGCAAATCTCTGCGTCGGGATAATATTCGGCGGCGTGCCTGCTACTCTCAACATTTGATTCACGCCTCCTCTTTGAATGGTGGGCAATTTTGTTGGTGGTTCGTCGTCGGTTAAGTCCACCATGACCGCCTGCGACCGAGGTCTTTTTTCGGTCATTTTTTGCACTGGCGGCGAAATTCTTACGCCGTTAGGTAAAGGAGTGTTACTTACATTGTTTTGTTTCACGGGAATATTTGTGATCATTTGATTCGTTTTGGCTGATGCGACTGCAGGTACCAGACGGGGCACGGGTATTTGCTGGTTATTGGCAGATTTATCTTTATTACCTCTAGTATTCTGATTTCCTAAAGATTTGGCTTGTCTAGTGTTCGTATTATTGCCACCAGGAGGAAGCGATGATCCGACTCCATTCACGGGTTTTTTACGGGACATATTTTTGTCGACCATCATAACCACTTGCATACCTACGGATCGCGTAATCTTTAACGGAGTTACATGTACATCAGGTCCGCTTTTCTGTTCTTCTTGCACAGATTTCAAAACAACTTGTAAGTCTTTATTCTGTTTCGATAACATTAGACATTTTTTTTTGCATTCGTCCATGGTTTGAGTCAAGTTCTTTAGCTGTGTTTTAATTTCACCTAAGTTACTCCTATCGACAATACTTTCAACGATTTTTAGTATGCAAAATTCTTCTAAATCGTCTCGAGTCATATCAGATAAGTTTTTCTTACAAGTCTTTATGAAATGCTTCGGCAATAGTGGTTTTTTAGTTTGTTTTGTTTCTTCAATTTTATCTGAGGCTTTTTCAGTCGTTTGGATCTTTGAAACATCAGCGGCAACCTTCGGTTCAGATCCAATGGTTTCTGATGTGGCTGAAATATAAATAATTATGATGTGATTAACTAAATCGATCGGTTCTAATTAATTAGGTACAAATAGAACAGTAAGGAGTAAGAATAATGATAGTTTAATTAATGTATTTAATTAACATTGTATCTAATTGTAATAAAAAGTTCTATTATTGTCCTGCAAATAAAATAAATAAACTGAATTATATTACCTCTTTCATTAGGTGCAAATGTATCAATGGGAATTGCGTCTTCGGACGTTTCTGTGACTTTAACACTTTCTAAACATAAATTTTCATTTGTAGTAACTTTTTCTACCGCTGGTTCACTGTTATCACTAATTGTGTTAGTATCGTCTTTTATATTATCATCCTCTCTTTTATCATCTTTTGTGTTATTATCTTCATCTATCAACATAATGTCGTCATCGTCATCTATACTAATGCATTGTTTTTCGGATGTTGGTGGAATGTTATCTTTCGGAGATTCCACGGCAGGAGGGTCCTCTTCCTCATCAGACAGTATATCAAGATTATTAGATAACTTGCAAATGCGTTTTGGTTCCACCACGTCCTTAATAGGCGTTGCATCCTTTTGAAGTGTTTTAAGAGAAACTGAGTTTTCGTTATCTTCTTTGTTTTCATCTAATTTTTGAACTTCCTCATTTTTATCCAATTCTTGAACTTCCATGTTTTCCTCTAATTCTTCAACATCCATATTTTCATCTAATTCTTGAATTTCCATATTTTTATCTAATTCAATTTCTACACTGGGTGAATTATTTTTCTCAGTGGATTTTTCGTCATCATCGTCTATTTCTATAGTAGTATTATTTTCAACCAAATTCATTTGATTTGACTCAATTGTAAGGCATTCCATATTTTTGTTCTTATCGTCTAATTCTGTATTAGGAACATCATTTCTACTTGTCTTTTTCTCTGAATCATGCGTGACAGTATTGATAGCTACATCTATGTCTTCTTGGTTCTCTTCCTTTTCAGTTGTCGTTTTCGCAGTATCATTTTCAACTATATCCACTTGAGTGTCTTCTTTTTCCACAAGCATCGTTTTCTCAGCACCATTTTCATGTATGTCTATATTTTTCTCTTCCTTTTCGCCAGTTATCAAGTTTACAGTCGTATCTTCATCTATATCGACTTGCTTTTGTTCCTTTTCATCTGTTATTACTTTTGCAATATCGTCTTTATGTATATCTAATTGTGTTTCAACTTTTTTTTCAATGTTTACTTCTACAGCAGCATCTTTCTCTATGTCTATTTGGTTTTCTTCCTTTTTTTCTGTTGTCACTTCCACAGTATCATCGTTAATTATATCAACTTGTTTCTCATCTTTTTCTTCAGTTGATAACTTAATAGTAACGTCATCTACACCCATTTGGTTCTCTTCCTTTTCATCAGTTATTAATTTTACATCTTCACCTTTCTGTAATGAATATTTTTCAGTGGTAGCACTTTTATGGGGACTTAAAGTGTTCGTTTCATTGTCTTCTTTTTCTGTTTTTATTTCTTCAATATTTACATTTGGATCTATATCCAAAGTTATTTCATTACTTTGAGGTTGAGATTCCTTTTTATTTTCAATTATTAGTTTGTCATCAACTGTTTCTGATTCAGTTTTACAATCAGGGAAATAAGCACTATCTACATCTTTTAAGTTTTCTGCGTTTTCGGTATCCGCTATGTCTTCTTTAGAATTTTCTTCATTCAAATTATTCGTCGGTATCACATTATCACTAGTAGCTGTTTCCTTTTCACTGTCTATAACATCATCCTCTCGTCGATCCGAAATAATGTTATCTTGTTTTTGTATATTTTCTTTATTTCCGGTAGTGATGTCATCTGGAAGATGTTCAATAATTTTATTGGCAAGGAATTTTTCATTTAGAGATTCTTGTTCAATGGTTGACATATTTCCTTTAATGTCTATTTCGTCGGCGTCCAAAATTAATTGCATTGTTTTATCATTTCTTATGAGATATCAAAGGAGGTGGAGTTGTTGACTCTGAAATTAACAAAAATATTTTTAACAATTTTTATTCTTAAGCTTAATACATAAGGAATAATAGGAGAGTGCGGTCCTCAATAACTTACTATAATAAGTACAACTATTTTATTTCTTCATTATATCTTAGTTACAAATAGATATCTCCCAGTGTATCGTCTATGCATGGGACCTGATGCCAACATTAACGAAAATGCGGTAAGATTATTCTGTCAGTACTTTAAAGAAAAAAATATTTTTGCAAAAAATTAAATCAACTACAAAAGCACAAAAAGTAAAAAATAATTTAAGCACTATGTTGAATAAGTATCACTTTTGAAGTCGGCGCTTTAAATTTCCTCTCAAGTACTAAGTACTTAACGTAAACATTGTCATATAAGATTGCTGGAACATGAGATGAATTGACGAATGATGAATGCGTGGCGCTGCGGTCACCATACCGGTTCGCCACACCCAGGGTCCCGGGTTGGATTCCCAGCCAAGGAGGCATCAAAATGATGAATTTAGATTTCTGCCCTGGGTCTGGGTGTTTGTGTACTTGTCTTTGTGTGTGTCCATGGCACCCACGACACGGGGAATCCTAGTGTGGGGGCTATGAGTGTTAAAGCGTCATTAACTATATTCTCGGACCAGGATGGTTGAATCGCATGTAAGAGCCGGCAACCGCATCTTTCGACAGCATCGCTTCTCGCTAGAAGTGAGCGTGTTTGTGGTACCTCCCTGGTGGAACTGTACAGTTTGGATTGGAGTGAAACAGAATCTGGTCATAAGCTGTCATAGAAATGAGTGTGGCAGTATCTTTCCGGTTCTACCACTTATGAAAGTCATGATCCGATTGGTGTGTAACACAGGCGGCCACGGAGGCGGTGCTCGCGGGCGGCTCGGGGGCGGCGGCGGGCGGCGCGCGCGCCGGCTCGCCGGGGGCGGGCGCGCGCGCCGCTTCAGACGGCCTGCTGAGGCTGCTACAACCCTCCACAGGTACCCAGAATGCATACCCTACGTTCTACCCTACTACTACCATTACTTATGATGACTGTTAAGCTAACAAAAGTGTTGTCTGCTTGTTAGTTATTTGTAACACATAATGTAAATAAATTTTAGCGTTCGTCGCTGCTCCTCTATATTAATTTTCATTATGCCAAATTTCACATTTCTTCGTTCGCCCAATGAGCTTAAAAAGGGGTACAAAGTTTTCTCTTCACGTATAAATATATAGATATATAAAAAAAATCACCCACAGCATGCCAGATCGCATGCAAGCTACCATCAGGACCAGAGGTGGTAACACACGTTATTAATTTTTAATTATGTGTATTCTTTTCATTAGCGTATTAATTTTTTATTTTCTTTATGTTGTATTGTAAGTCACAAAATTTCGTTAAAACTTCGTTTTTTAAGTGTATATCAGTTTTGGCATTTCGAAAATAAATAAGAACATTAGTTTTACCAAGTATTTTAACATTTTATGTTTTATTTTGATTGCAAACTCTAAATTGATTTTGGGCCACATTCCGTGCCGCTGAGTGTATTATTCAACGACACCTCATATGTGAAAATCCATCAAGCTGTTTGAGCTGCAAAACGTGACAAAGCATATACATCCACTAAAAAACCTCAATCCACCTAGCGCAGTCGGACAAAAATCCAAATTCCTTTATAGAAATAAATTCCAGGCATTTTTCTGTTTACGGCAGTTGATAGACCTTCTAATCAACTTCCAAAAGTGGTAATAAAAGTGAAAAACAATGGAGTTAACGATAAAAAACGAATTACGACCGAATCCGCGACGCAGTAAAAAAAAAATTACTTTAACCTACTTCGTTAACTGGACTCTTAGCTGGAAAAGAAGTTATTTTACTTTGTCAAGACGTTCAGGATTTTCAGCTTAATTGATTTGAACCAATTGCTTCAAAAAAACAGCGTAAAGCATTCATTTTAAAGGGCGTAAAGTCGTGATGAGTGACGCCAATTAGGGAGACCTATGTCCAGTCTGACACGCAGAGAGTTTTGGGTTCGAATCTCAGTCAAGGTAACATGTTTAAAGGTTTAGATCCTGTTCAGTTCGACTGGGGAGGTACCACAGCAACAGCCATTTCTAGCGTGAAGCAATTTTTGTGTTTCGTTGGAAAGGTGTGGTTGCCAGCTCACTTACACATGAGGCGACCGTCTATTAAAACGGTCGCCTAGGACTACCTCAGGAGTAGCGACGCATATGTTATCGACGTCTATGACATAAAATGACGGATGTTTATGGGCGGTAATGTGGCCACTTACCATCGGGTGGACTGCATGCTCGATTGCTACTTCAACATCAATAACAAAAAAAAAAAATTATAATATGCGAAATTCTGTATATATACATATTTTTTTTAATTTTATACATTTGTCACACTGATATCGTTTTAATTTCCTTGCTGATTTTAAAATGTATCCGCAGTCAATATACCTAATTACACAGCAAAACAACGGTTGCCGGGTCAGCTAGTAGGTACATAATAAAAAAGGGAAGTATGAAGAAAGCTAAGACATAATAAAAACACGGAAATAAGATTATAATCGGAATTATACAAACACCCAAACCTGAAATAGACATCAAATAATAAAATTGCATTTTTATTTACTCAAAGTTATAAGAAATACTCAAATAAGATAAACCGTTTGATATTTGCAACACAAAAAATCCATATTAAGAAACTCCTAATTTGATAAGGGAGAACCTTTATCGCAAAGGGATAAATTATAAAATTCATTCATTCAACAGTTAAGGCTTAGATAAACTGTAGTAATAAGTTTGTAGCTACATGAAGTTCTTATTTGGAGAGACATTTCTTTGTAAACTCATTTGGCACTAGATAGATTAGACTCAAGAGAACCGGTGAAAAATTACGAATGTATCCATAGATTCATTCTATTGTTCTCACCTCTTACCACTAGGGTTACCAGGTGGATGGGAAATCTGAGAAGGTCTCGGAATTTTTGCGTTTTGTCGTGTATCCAGTGCCGATTGTCGAATATTACTATTTTACCAGGGCATGGCGAAATCGAAATGTGGAAAACGAGTCTAAATCTCAAATTTTATTAGAATTCGTGAAGTTGATAAATGGTTAACGATAACAAAAAGCAAACATCTAAAGTTTCGCATTTATAATACTTATTGGTAAAATATGATAATCTTACTACTATTATGAATGCGAAAGTTTGTATGTTGGTGTGTGTGTGTGTGTGTGCGTGTGTGCGTGGATGTGCGTGCGTGCGTGCGGGCGTGCGTGCGTGCGTGCGTGCGTACGTGCGTGCGGGGGTGCTTGCGTGTGTGTGTTTGTTACTTCTTTGGGCTAAAACGGCTGGACGGATTTTGATGAAATTTAATACACCAACGTGCCAACGGCACGTATTATTTTTTTAAGTTTGGTTACTGAATAATATACCAGTAAATAATTACTACTAATAATTACTATTAATTTAATTTGCTATTGTCAATACCACAGTTGGAGTTGGAAATTAGACTCTAACTCCATTCAGTTGTCGAGGAAATTATGGGATGAAGGAAGGAATGTCCGGGAAATTTTGAGCCTTTGTCTGGCCCTATTTACGACGGCTCAGGATAATTAACTATGGATCTTTTCGGTAATAAATTCCGTATCGGGCGGCTGATAAAATTGTAGGGAGCACAACAAATTAATGTACTCGGAATAAATTTGTAGTGAAGTATTTTTAGTGAAAGTAATATTGGATGTTTGGGAAATTAAAAAATTCTTGCAAAAGTTGTTTTATAGAACAGGCCCGTGTTTATGGAGCGTGAGTAATGACCGGGGAACAACCGATATAGATTCGAATGAAAAGCGATGGTCGTTTTTAACCAGAGAATGTAACCTAAAGGTGGTAGAACCTGTGCAGTTGCAGTTGCAGTGCACGAGGCGACCATCTTAGTACTCAGGAGTAGCAACGCATCTGTTGTCGATGTCTTTGACATGACATGACGGATGTCCATGGGCATCAGTGACCACATACCATCAGATGGACTGCATGCTCTATTGCTACTTCAACATCAATAAAACAAAAATGTAAACAGAGGACGGTGACCACTTTCCATCATATGGCGGGTCTGCCTTATCGTTAGTTTGAAAAAAAAAAACAACAATTTATTACTATAGATAGAGCAGAAACATTAACTTAATTTTCCATATAATTCCATATGACATCAATGATATCCATTTAAATGCCCGATAAAAGTCGTAAAAATTCCGCTAAATTGGAGATGTTTAATTAAATAACGTTTCAACTCCATTGTGTAAGTGTTACGTCATGCCTTTAACACTTAACACCTTGTACTATCGCGAGCGAGGAGCGATGAATGGAAGAATATCGGATATCTGTCAATATACAAGAAAGTATCAACATCAACCCACGGCGGTCAAGTGTAAGTCAACTTCAAGTTCTCTCTGAAGAACTCTTAGGGAACGCCTGTTTCCTCAACATGTTTCTTTTCAGTTGTAGCAATTGATAAATGTTAACATAATTTGTCGTTGGATTCGTCTCAATTGCTCGAGTTTTTTGTTTTATTTTTTATTGTTTTTGAAGTAGCAAACGAGCATGCAGTCCAACTCATGGTAAGTGGTCACTGCCACCCATAGACATCTGTTATTTCATGTCATAGACGTCGTAACAGATGCGTTGCTACTCCTGAGGACTAAGATGGTGGCCTCGTATGTAAGTGAGCCGGCAACCACACCTTTCCACCGAAACACAAAAGATGCTTCATGCTAGAAATGGGTGTGGCGGTGATACCTCCCCGGTCGAACCGTACACATCCCACCTATCTGGATATTTACATAAAAAACAAGCAAATGGTTCTCATTGTACATCTACTTATAGAGGGTCGGTATCAGAAGTCCATAGGCAGCAGTTACCCGTTAAGGACAGCTGAGGTGCACTTGATTGATTCCTTCCAATTTGTACATAAAAACATATTATTTCTCTCGCTGAAAATCAAACTCTGAGGCCTCGAATTTGTGTCCTTGTACACACACAATACGTCTCGTTACTTCTTATACTGTTTTGTTGAATAAAAAGGGAACATAAAGGTTTCTTATTTTAACGAAATAGGTGAAAGTACGATTGACCTTTCTCTGACATAGAATACGGAGTTATTACATGAAATATTGCGTTCACTCTGTCAACAGACAACGCTTTAGTCGATAAATAATAGCATCTAATTCAAAGGCTAAAACCATGACCCCGTTTAACCGAGAAGAAAACTCTCGACACATATGTTTGAGACAAACGCAAACATAATAGATACGCTTGATTAATCCGTGAGTACTATACTAATGTAGAAAAACAAACCTATAGGCCTTATTACAGTGTATTAGGATCCAAAATCGAATGACTTTCAAGCTTTTATTACGACGAGACAGCCACTTGTCGCAAAATCTGAAGACGGCAGTCAGAAAGATTAAGTGGTAGCCAATCATAACTAACTAAACTGTGTATAAACAATTGACTGGGTCAAGTTTAAACAAACTATTGCATAATTTTGACACGACTGCGTCAGAAGGATTGTTATGTTTTTCGAGTGAATGTATATTTAATTCTTTGGCACGCTCTACAGCCCCTACGGCTTGACGGATTGACATATGAGGTGTTGTTTGATTTGTCTCAATTGTGGGGGTGACATAGGCATAAATATGGCGCCTAGGAATAAAAATAGGGGAAGAGGAACGAATTTTATTTTTACCATAACGATATGGGTATCAAATGAAAGTTAGTAAAAAGACAATTCTAATATAATAAGACTGTAATATTATGTACTTTTTGACACCAACTCCCAAAAGGTCAGTTTCATAAATAATATATGTGCAGCCGCTTTTTTTCTTTTAACTATCGAATCATGCATGTCTTGGCGAACGTCAAATTTAAGTAAAATGTAGATTACGTTGTCATCTATCGCT
>DWKN01000064.1:0-11154 GCA_018249455.1 Bungalotis erythus | reverse complement strand
AATAACATTTTCCAGAACAAGTTGGTACATCGATATCTTCACATTTCCACTGCGTATTCCAACTTGACGTCCCTACGAAGAGTGAGTTTGACTGTGACAGCTTCTAATGACGTCTCAGTAGCGCCATCTCAATTCGATTCCACTTCGCGTCAATCAAGCGAAAATAGATTATTGAATCTCGGAGCCCATTTGTTAGTTTCCAATGTCTTGGCAGAACACTGGCTACGAAAATATAATTCGAGGGAATATATTGTTGGATGATGTAATACTTATGGGAATTGTCCAATAAGATCCCAATAGGTCACGATGTATCATTCGCGTCACACGTTCTAATACAATAAATTCTATTCCTCTCGTATGTTCGACCAAAAACTGTTGGTTTTGATGTGTAATAGTGAAATGAGAGTAAACTTTTGATGGGGAACTTCAAAAATGGATTCCGACAATTATTCCAATTAATTATACGAAAAAATCGTACAGACCCGAAGGCGATAGCTCCACAAAGCCCTGCGCGTGATGGCGGCGTACAGCAAATTAATAAAGTTGACGCGCAAAAAATAAATGGGTCGCGAAAACAATGAGACGGAAACCTCACATCCTCGCAAATACCATTCCATTAATTATTGTGCCATCGAGCGATTCCAAGAATCAGCCCTATTTGACAAATAAAAGAAAATATATTATAACTAGCTTCTGCCCGCGACTTCGTCCGCGTGGTCTAAGTGGATTTAATATTTTTTACGTGATTGGCAAACAAACACACAAACAGACAATCCTATGGCAAATTTTGTTCCTAACAGTCGCCTATGTGTTATTCCAGGTCATAGTCTATCTGTGTATTAAATTTCATCAAAATCCGTCCAGCGGTTTGGGCCCAAAGAAGTAACAAACATACACACACACATACAAACTTTCGCATTTATAACAGTAGTAAGATAAGGACATTTTATAGAATCAAACAGTTATTGGAATGCGATATTTCAAGGTGGTGGTAGAAACTAGGACATGACAGAGATTATTAGAAATAACTATTTAAGTAGTTTAAAATTTAGCGGTAAGTTAGTCTAATTACAAAGGAGCTGTCATGTTATTTTATTTCTAACTATTACAATTGAAGGCAATTAGCATGTTACAGATACGCATATATTAGTACTTGCTGCCATTTTTATTTTTCCCGACACCAAAACTTAAGATGAATAGCTTCCGAGAAACTCATAAGTTAATCTTTTTCATACTTTCACAAATGATATTTTAATTACCACAATGAGTCAATATCATGTTACATTTAATTAAAAATACGAATTACAGGACTTAGTAATAAGACAATGTGGCCGTTTCTGACATTTCGAAGAAAATGCTCTTTCATGTAGCAAAAGAAATATATCATAAGTGATCATCGGGTCACATGGACAAATGGTCTATGACCACCAATAGGCTCATAACCTTATGGGGATGAGGCGTAAACAGAAACATTTCATAAAGCAGGGCGTATCACGTGTCATTTCAGACCACAAGCAAAAGTTAAACTAAAAGTTGAAATCCCCCCGACTCTTGTTGAATCTTGCTGACCTATAAAATATGAATCAAGCTCAGAACATTCTCGATCGACTCATCGTTGAATAAACAAAAAATAATAATCTAAGTAGATTTATCCGTTTAGGAGCTACGATCCCACGTTCAGACGTGCAGACACACACGTATAAAACACCTTTCTTTTTGCTTCCAAAACTAAAATTATATCTATGTCTACAATCGAAAGAATTCTACCATCTATATCTAAACCATCAAACTTGAAGTAAGTGATAAAAAGTCGAAAATAACCTATCAATGTAGTAATTTGACTCGTGTCCACCAAGCAACCCAACTTTAATGAGGGTCGAACTAACGGATTGACCCGAACTCAATTGGCATCAAAGGTAACTGCGGCCCGCACCCTTCTGCGTGGCAAGTGTTGCCAGACATTGGCTTTTTAATGGAATGGAAATTATAATATTTTGAACTCCTTCCATTTTTCTTTTTCTTTGATTGTTAATGAAATAGAAACTGTTTATAACTTATTCTAAATCACAAACCGTAAAGCACCAAATGTGAGACTCGTTTACAATCGTTACTATATTTACATTTTCATCCTTTTCACGTGATTCAGTGTAAACACCTATACATCTCTGTAACACAAGTCGATAATGTAATTCCAAAATAATTTTATCGCTACCAGATTCCTTATTAATTTCTTTGACGTCTCATCTTTGAATGGATTTCCCCTTTCGAGAATCCCGTATCGCACATCACTCTTGCTGCCACCCCAATGGGCCGAGGTGCAGCAATTTTAACAAAACTCATGCATATTTATAAACTAAATGTGTATATTATTTAATGTCTGTGTGTGTGTGGGGAGGGGGTTAATAACAGATATTCAATCAAAATCAACCCTTCCCGCCGATATCTTTGCAATGCGTCTCCCCTTTCGTTTTGTTTTGTTATGTTCGATATTTCGTACTCCAGTACATATAGATGTATCTTTGTAATGTGTTCCTTCCTAAGTCTCATTCAGATGAGACTTACATGCGAAGTTATTATCATTCAACCTTTTATTGTCCCACTGCTGGGCAAGTGCGGGTTGGTAGACTTCACACACGTTTGAGAACTTTTTGGAGAACTCTCAGGTGTGCAGGTTTCCTCACGATGTGTTCCTTCACGGTTGTATCAAGTCATTATTAATTTTTCATACGCACATGACTTCGAAAAATCAGAGGTGCGTGCCAGAGATTCCAACCCGGAACCTCCCGAATGAGAAACCGGAATCTTACCACTTGACTATCACTGCTGTGAAGTGGAAGTGTGGAAGTTATTAAAATTAGTAAAAATTGCTCCAACTTTGGCTAATCTTAAAAGAAAATTGTTTGTTTTGTTTTGTTTTGTTTTCTTACCCGTAACCGAAACACCGTTCAAAGCCTTGCCATATCTACAATTCTGAAATAATTCGATTAGCATCTATCCTCCACAAATGACTTTTACCTTTACGTAAAAGATATTTTTTTCACATCCATTATTCAATAATCAATCGTCACTTTCTAAATCTTTATTGGTTATCGTGACATTATTTTAAATAACAACGAAAAATTGTTAAGCCGTGAGTTGCAAGTATAATTATTCGATCGTACATTTGCAATACGAAATTAATGTTCCAACGTACATCGAACAAAGAGCTTTTATTACTTTTAAAAGAAGTTCGATCTTAGATTACACGGCACCAGTCAAGCCAATTCTATGGGGATTTGCATATGAATACACACACCTTTGTTATAAAACTATTAACGGGGCAGAATGGAGTTGACACGATAGTAACTAATGGCAACGTATTCGGTATATCATTTAATAAGAGGGAATTTGTCAATGAATAAAAAAATACTTATTTAAAAATAACGAAGACTTCGAGTCCCATAGACAAATGTTATATTTCTTAATTCATCTGTCTGGCTAAAGCTGTCTGTTCATGACATGTCATCGTACAAAGACTGTCTACTTTTTGCAAAAAGTTGGAACTACAGCGCGCGTTTTTCATAAAAAATTTCAGCGACACACCCAAATTAAAATCACTCATCAATACTCAAAACAAAGGCTTCGCCAGACGGTCGAAAAAAAGGAATAAAATATTATGCATCTGTGATTCGGGCATTTAGACAGTATCGCACGGGACGGGCGTAAATCTTGTGGCGGTGTGAGTCCGTCTGGACCTAACTCAGCCATGTTTATGTATAGATATTTAAAATATTCCCTTTGATACGAATGATAATTTCGTTCGCAATCCTACGCTTCGGGAGCGTCAACAGAAATGTCTCTAATTAATTTTATTTTTCATCTCGTCTCGTCTTTAGCGTGACAGACATGTGATGTATTAGAATGTTGTTTCTAATAAAATGAAGATATCAAAGTCATTTCATAAAATAAATTCTTATTAATTAATCGTATTTTAGTGACATAAACATACATCAAATATTCTATTAAGATAATGTAAATTATAATGATGTTTTATTTGTGACGTATGAACACACCGATTATCAAGTGTTAAACCGATAAAAAAGAAATTAACAAGGTTCGCGCCAAAGGGCATTCAAATTCCGAATACACCAGTTCGGAAATTAATAACAGTTGGCAACACAGTACATCATAGGCACTGAATACCATCGACGTAGGACGAACTTTTTCGTTCAAAGTTATCTTTGTTCCGCGCAATCATACGATATATTGTAAGGATGCGCAGAACCAAACTCGTCCTTTTGCGAACTCTACTTGATTTCCGAACCGCTTTGATACCAACTTTTAAGCATCTCCAGTTTTGACGTGGAATATTGCATTTCCGTGTATGTTTAATACGATATTTGTTTTGTTGGTAGTTTGCGTTGCACGGAATTCTCCGTATTGGAATCGAGTCTAAACAAACTCTAACCGCTTTAGTGAATAAGTTGAAATTAATTTTAAAATATTCCGACCAATATTTTGTCCGGAAAATTGAAGCTTTTATGTATTTTTTTATTTTTCACACGAAACTTTTTTATATCAGTCAGTAAGGGGAGGTGTCTTTTGCAAACCAAATGTAACATAATGCAACGGAAATTACGTAAATAAATATGTTTTGGCACGATCGCTTATTACTTTAGAAAAATAGCATCTACGGACGCTATATTATTACCATTAATTAGTGTTTTAATTGGAAATAGTTTAAAACGAGAAACCCAGTGCGGGGAAAATAGCTGACTTTGAGTCAAGAGTCGAGTTTGAATCAAGATTCAAGTTTGAGTCGAGAGTCAATTTTGAGTCGAAAGTGAAGTTTGAGTCGAGAGTCAATTTTGAGTCGAAAGTGAAGTTTGAGGCGAGAGTCAATTTTGAGTCGAGGGTCAACTTTGAGTCGAGAGTCAAATTTTAGTCCAGAGTTAAATTTGAGTCGAGAGTCAAGTTTGCGTTCCGTCAAGAAGAGGTCACCGTCGCCTGGACATTTGCAACACCAGAAGAGTCCCCAGCATCGTCGCCCTTGAAGGATAGCTCATTTTGCACCTTTTTTGAAGAAACCCATGTCATAGCACTCAAAGAATACCTCAGGAGGAAGCTCATTCCATATCTTGCACGTCCGTAATGTCGCTGAAAATAATGTTGATGATCAATAAATATTTCTACAAGCATAAAAATGTTACAGCATGCGATCAGGCCAATAACACTCGCATTCTACTTATTCTCATTGTACTCACCCCACACAAACTCCCCTCGAGAAAAAATAATAAATTATTTTAGTTAGTATGCAAATAAGTACGGACCGATATTTCAACCAACACCCCACAGGGATCGTACTTTTTCTAAATATCTGCTCTTTATCGTTCGGAAGAATCGACGTTGTTTTGTGACGTTTCAAATCGCTGGTCGAGTGTCATGTCGCACCAGCAACGAGCGACTGTAAAAACGATGAAAAAATAAGTTAATTCCGTAAATTAAAATAGAATTGTGTACTGACGATCCACGTGGCACATCGATGGCCATACCAGTCCATTCGAGTTCCATTCTTAGTCAAGCAGAACATCGAAATGATGAATTTAGATTTCTGTTCTGGATTTGGGGGCTTAGTGCGCTTGGATTTGCTTGCTCTTGTCACCCACGACACAGGTAACCCCAGTTTGGCCTATATAGAAATCATTAGCGTTATTTATAGGTAAAAATATAGGTAATTGAATATCGCTTATAACATTTAAGTTATGAAAAATGTGACTCTTTTGTATCCGTTGCTTCCAACAATCCGCATTACACTGTGTCAGAGACGCGAGACATCCTCTCATTGCAGAGAACTGAGTATCATGCTCAGCTTTGGTACATAATCCACTAACACGCATAGTCGCCTATCAATGACCAAATAATTCATACGTTTCAATACTTGTTAATTTCGCTGTAGGGAGACTGTGTTGTTGTGTGACTGTGAGGGAGGACACTGTATATCAAGACTTTTTTATGAAATTGACCCAGAAAATAAGCATATGCAGACCATCTGACAGTAAGTCATAGACTTTCACCCGTGGACAATAAAAATCTAACTGCATGTAGAACAGAATTCTTATCTAAAGGCGATCACAAATGCGTGCTCCTTTTTAGGATTAAGGTCACAAAACATGCAAGCCATGTTAAAGCTCGCTAGGCCAACTCGCGAACCTACGATAGTGGAGCAAGTGCCTTAATGCCATACCTCGTCGGCCATCTCTGGAAATATGATTACATCGAATAATGATTCGAGATTTAAATTTGCGCTCCAATCTACTTTCGTTTAAAAATGTCGGTCGCCGACGACCCTTCCACAGTAATCTAGATCTTAGGCCCGTGTGTGTGTTACGTAAATGTGTTGTCTGTGTGCGCGTGTCGGTGTGTGTCGGGGCAATGATATTTAATTCGAAGGGTAGAATTTCTCATCGATTTTAATTTTATGCGCGCATCCCGTCTCGGTATTATTTGTTTTTTATGTAAATACATCGGGATCTCTTACGGCGACGAGTGGCGTCCATTTTGTGGTTTTTACTTTTCGAACGTTTTAATGCGTTCGGAAATTCGCCGATGAGTTTTATATTAATTTTGCCCAAGTTTGAATCGTTCCGATTGGCAACCTACAAAACGGTTCACCAACATTACTAAACGTATATGCGAAATCGTTAATGTTTTTCTTTTTGTAAATGAATATACGAATAAGGATATTTTAATTGATAACAAAATTCTTGTATAATATAAGGTTAAACAATTTATCCTGTGAATAAAATTAAGGAGATTTTGAACAATTTAATAAAACCTTATTAGTGAGCAATTATTTTGTAACCGTATCCTTCTGCCAGAATCATAAACACAAGTCAACTGATATTTTCGATATAGCAACACCCTAGCGTCCGCAAAATTAATATAGCCGAGAGCTACGTCAAAAATCATTATATTTTATGGGCGGACGAAATAAATGACGCTTATACGGTATACGGTGCTGGAAAGTTTATATTCAAATTTCACTCAGTCCGTCCGTCCGACATCTCCAAGGATCAATTTACATATTTTCACAGGTTTCCACGATTACGGTAATGTTGGTACCTACACGGAAGCGGAGCGTGTTGGCTGTAATCGGTTTTTGCTATTCACTAATTATTATGCGGATATATTTGTTATGTCCTTTGTTTATTTTAAATTAACGTTTTACGGTATATTTGCGTTGTAGTGTCGTGTAATGCATTCGTACGATTGTGAACTTGAATTTTGAGATTTTTGAGTCGCCCTATATTACTTTATCAAACTGTCCATGACATGACTTTCAGAGTTTATCAATTGATCTGTGATTATGTTGGACGATATGTAAAATATATATATTGTTATATATTGTTGTTATTCCGTGCAGACATACAGAGTAATACTGAATAACTCATAATTCTCATTGTTATACATTATATTATTTTTTTATTTTTTGATATTTCGCCGCTTTTTGTTTTTAACGAGTAACCTTCATTAACGCGAATTCAGTGTTTCTATCAGCTCCGAAAAGATAAATAAAAGCCGCGGATTTGTTTGTTTGCGAATAGCGTTACTGGTGAAAATATTAATAGATAGACAATATCGCTTTCTACACTCTTAGCCCCACAATTTGATGCCCTGTGTCGTGGGTGCCGTGGACACACACATTGACGAGTACACAAAAACTCAGACTCGGAAAAAAAAATCAAATTCATAATTTCGATGTCTTACCTGGTCGCACCGAACCCGGAACATTCTTCGCGTCATACAGGTACGATGACCGCTGCGCCACACGATCTTCATTATACTAATACTGAAAAAGTCCGCGAGTAAAACTAGTATCGCTTAAAAGATATGTACTGCAATATATTATACGTATATCGTGGGGCAATTATCACACTGGATTGCCACTCAAAGCTTCCAAATTCGATCCCCGACAAGTCAGACGATTAAATTAATTGAGATTTTTATTCTGGGTCTGGGTATTTGTGTGTTCATGGCACCCACACGCAGAGAACGAGTGGTATTAGTGTAAAAAGCGTCATTTAGTCATAATTTTTTATTAAATTTATTAATAAGACACTTATTATTGCAATCATCATTACATTGATTACGACTTGTTTAAGCTAGGACAGTATTTTGCAGAACATTTAAAAAAAAAAAAAACAATTATTTCCATATATTCATATTCAGTGCGAGTATTTTTGATAAATAAATAAACATACAAACATACGAATGCATTACACTTTAGTTTATAGCAGCCTGTGACGATCAACAGCGAAAATTAATACTTATACGATTGGCGCAAATATTGACCACTCGAATCAACGATTAACAATTCCGATGTGACCATAAAAATCATTCGGATCAATCGCGCGACAAACTATTGCTGATATTGACGACATTCTCATTAATCACGCAAACGTCGTCAATACGTGCATGCGACACGCGAATCAGCAACATGTTTGTCACTGTTTGCCAAACGTTGGCCCAAGTCGTCGCCATCGGCGCCACCTACGTAATTATCTACAATAATACATAACCACGGTCAGTATTATCATAATTGAAATGTTTTCGCGATCGAAACTCGGTTCATGTGGGATAGCACGTGTGAAATAAACAGTGGGCCAGTGTGGGCCAGCGTGGGCCAGCGGGCGGCGCTCGCACTCGTCACTTGCCCGCGCGCGCTGCGCACTTCTTCTTTTTGCGCTTGAAGAAGCAACAGCATCTGGAATAGACGGATTGCCTACATGACGATTTTACATAGTCTGCCTCTAACTAGGTGATAAGTGTGTGTGCAACGTTGGGGTGAATTTTCATTGGTCGATTACTTTGTCTGTAGAACTTAACCACTAATGAATTCATCATTGCTTTACCCTCACCTAACCTACTACTTACCCTACCCAACCCTTAAGTTTACCCTTTAATGTCCCACTGCTGGGCACTAGGCATGACTTACAAGACTTAGGCCAATGCCCACTAAGCTGGCCAATTGCGAATCTTTTGGTGAATTCGCAGGCATCGAGGTTTTCTCACTATGTTGCCTTGGCCGTTAAAGCAAACTTTAATAAATTCCTAACAAGCACAGGATTCCGAAAAATCACAACTGCTCCCGGATTTGAATCCTAGACCTCCCGAGTAATACACCAGAATGTTGCGACTAGGTAATCGCTGCAATCGTTTTAACAATTAGTGCAATTAGTCGGTCATTAACACATTCGATAAAAATAACATAAAAAGATTATGATTATGATTATTATTGATGGTTATTATATATATATGATTATTGATGGCGTTATGTCCTTATGACTTCCAGGAAATTTCCTTTACCCGAATGCCATGCTATCGATCAATGAAAATGCGAACTATCTGTAACATCTGGATAAACATTGCCAATGAAATATTAGAAATAAAGTAAGTCAATGAAAACACCCACGAAGAGTGAAAATATTAAAAATCAAATTTATTAATAAACTGCATAAGTTTGAAAGTGTAATGTAACTAAACAACGATTAGTAATACTTACACTTGGATTTTAATTAACACATTAAATGGATGAGATGTTGCTTAGCGTTATCAAGTAAATAAACTGAATAATTTTAAAACCAAAAACAAACATAACTGACATACAGACAAACAGAGAAAATTAAAACACCATTGTTTTGGGTTTTCTTGCGTATATAAAGCTCCCGCCCTTTATGATTTTTTTTAATATATTTGCTATGTACAAACAGCGATCAGTTACAATTTTTTATATGTATACAAGATATAGATATTTGACAAATTTTACAACTGTTCATTGTATTAATGTAAAAATATTCTTATTCGGAGCATTCTCTGTCCAGCGAATACGAAGAGATTTAAATGCCATAAAAATGTTAAGATACATTCCCCAAAAAATCGGGACAACCCCTGAAAGACGAGGCTGGCAACTCTTGCCAGTAAAGTAAACCGAACAGATGGCCTAAATGGAAAATTAACGGGTAACGAGCAAAATGTAGCGTTGCGTCAGCCAAGCTGTGAAATATTAAGCGCTGAATAAATTTCAATGCACTAAACTCATAGCGGATGTTTGTAATTGGTCATAAACGCTGCTCGCCACACATCAAGGGTGGTTTGGCAATGCAGGCGAAATGTTCAGATTGGCTTGTTAAAAGCAAAATGCCTTTTGATTTTGCCCTTTTAGAGCCAAATGCAGTTTAATTGTTAATACTAGCAGTACACCTGGATGAGATTCTTCTCGCACGAGAGGTCCCGAGTTTGAATCCTGGACACGCTTGATGTTTCGAATGCATTTGCGTGATGTTATAACAGTTGGTACAAGAAATAATGTCCGTGTAGCTTGGGACAAAAATAGCGCTACGACAACTCCTGCCTATCATATGAGGCGACTAAAAGGAGGCTTCCGGGATCGGGGGCCGTGAGAGCGAGAGCTGAAGCCATTCCAACATAGCGATCCCGGGAAGAATGCCAGTGCAAGTAGTCCAATATTGGCGTAGACATGGGGAAGGTGGAGTCGAGGAAACTCTCACCGTGATGTGCCCGTTTGAGGCGTCGTGCTGGAGGACACCAGTGGTGTTCGTTCAGAGATTCTGATGTTCTTCAGATGTAGGGAAACGGTCATCGAAGTGCTTTTATTAGGTGGAAATCCCACATGGCCTGGTACTGCTCCCACGGTACCGGGTGCTTTGGAAAGGGAATTTCCCTACGTTAGTAAAAAAATGGTACTAGTAATAAAAATCTAGATAAGATTGCGGTCTTGCATTCGGGAGGTCTCCGATACGAATTATTGCACGCAATGATTACTCGCTTTAATGAAGAAGAAAAAAATCGTGAGAAAACTGATATATCTGAGACTTCTCTATAAACTTCTCGAAGGAGTGTGACGTCTACCAATCCGCACTTAGCGTAGTGGATTATGGTCTAATCTTTCTCACCTGTGCCCAGCGGTGACTTAGTAAAGGGCTTATGAGGATAATCGTACGTAATAGAATTCATGTCATCTATTATAAGCAGCCCTTTACGTAAACTAGTCGCCTAGTGGTGGAAATTCAAACACGTAAAAAAAATTATGAGTAATACATCAATTCCTTAGAGACAATGTCTACCCTTTGAGACTGTTTGGCTACAAACTAATAT
>DWKN01000063.1:0-11159 GCA_018249455.1 Bungalotis erythus | reverse complement strand
ATATTTATTATATAAATTAAATTAGATTTTATTTGTTCTTTCTCAGAGCTGCATTATTAAAAAGCGTGCGAAATAGATTGTATATTATTTCGAAAAAAAAGTTTTTGAAGTTGCCGTTTTAAAACTTCTTTGTAAATCGAAGCTATAGTGCGACTCAGAAACGTTGGACATCTTTGCTGAATTGTAAGTTCAAAGTTTGCGACATATTTATGTAAAAGTTTCCTTAGTTTATAGATTATCGTCAATTTTCAATGCCATAGTACAAACTTCGAAGAAAACTTTATTACACAGTAAACAGTAGTAAGCTTTCTTTTTATATTAATCTGTTTGAATTGAGGTAAAGAATTTGTAAAAATAATCACTGACATATTGTAAGTCACACAGTAAGAATATTTTGTGATGTGACCTAACATTGTTACTTTTCGCTCAATTTACTACAAAGCAACTATCAATTTTCAATTCTCAACTAAGGGTTGAGAACTGGAAATTGTTTCGTATCAATATTGGCGCAAACAACCCCGTTCAGTTTACATAGCCCGCGGTCATTCCACAGATTAAATAACTTTATGACGCCAGCAATCGCAATTATTGAAGGGTGTAATGTAATATTTGAGAGAAAATTTTGAAAATCATTTTGTATATTTCTTTGTAAAATTAAGTAGTAAACCAGTATACGATTCATCTGATTTTAAGTAGTCACTGTTGCCCTTGGACCAATTCCATAATAACTTTAAACGAGCAATTCTTTAGAATTCTATACATTCTTGTATATATATTGCTTGCTCGTTTGCTACTTTATGTTTATAAAAAAAATACTCCTGATTGCTGAGATGGTCGTCTTACATGTATGAGAACTGGCAACCACACCTTTCCACCGGAACGCAAGAATTTCTTCACTTTGATTCTCAGGACATTGCCGACACTGAGAGACTCAGAAACTGACTCTCAATTGCCGTGAGTTCAATTGATCAAATCTTTTTTCCTTACCGGTTATCGAGGGATGTGACGGGCCCATTGTCTACCTGTTAATACTAAGAGCTATGACGTAAAATCAGTTCGCCTACAGATTTAATTTTATACATTTACGCGCTCAACTCTACTGAGTTTTGATAACGTTTTAACGATAAACACATTATGAGCTTGTAAGTATTGGCAACCTTTGACATAGAGTGTTTTAGTATTTTATTACTTGGAATTCGAGCGTGTAGCGATAAAAATATTTCGTATTAAAATAAGATTAGTACAAGACACTTTAGCACAAACATAACTCGTATGTTAACATTAATCGGGACTAAAATAAGGCGTAAAGCCCCCATGACACAAAAATTTGACATGTGTGACCCGCAGCGCACCCGGCACTCCCTAAGCCCTTCGAGATAAAGAAACCCGCCCTTTCTATAGGGTTTAACAGCGTCGCAATATAAATACAAATTTTCTTTTTTGTATGCTTATTACGGTCATGATTTTTACAGATAGTACAGACATGGTCATTCGAATTTTAAAGGTGGTAGAACTAGTGCAGTTCGATCGGGTAGGTACCACCACCAACCCATTTCTAGCGTGAAACAATACTTCCATTTCGGTGGAACAGTGTGTTTGCCAGCTTACATACGAGCCGACCATCTTAGCCCTCAGGAGTACCATTATCTGTAATCGACTTAAGATGCGGCTCTCATTCTGTATGAAAGTCCAAAGGCGACAATGACCATTTACCATCAGGTGGATTGCATACTCTTTTGCTACTTTAGTTTCATTAAAGTGCATGCGCAATGAGCTTCCTCCTGAAGTATTCCCTGAGCGCTATGACATATTGGGTAACATATCGAGCGTGAAAAATAGAACAAGAGAATTATAATTTATTATTATTATTATGATGCCTCAAAATTGTTAGTTTCCCTTCCTCTGGTTTCACATTTCACATATGTGATTACATTATAAATATTATTTTTTCTTAAACAAAATAAATTACAGTACCGCGTCTTCATTCCAAGAACTCTCCCGGCCGCCGCCAGCAATGAGATCGTATATTGGCGTTAGTGGCGGCGACTCGTGGAAGTTCTAAAAAATAATGACGAACTGGTTCACCTGACGTCAGATATCGTCTTTATGACGTCTCACGTTGTACGTAAGTTTTATCATTCGTATCTTAGACCTACATACTCACTGTGTAGTTATTTGTTTCAATTATTACAAGCTATCAATATGTTTATATGATATGATTAGTGCGACGCGAATATGTATGAATGTATGATATGGTTATTTTAGAGTAAAAAAAAATGTTTCTTGTTCAGCAAGGAAAATAGTTTACTCTACTTGTTTTTATTGACATTTAAAGATTACCAACTAGGAAAAGCAGATTATTACATGAAATTAGCTTTTCAAAAATATATCTCGATTTAGTATGTAGTATAAGAATAACTACACCGTAATAACGACGGACCCGGTCGTTATAACGGTGCGATACTATAACAAGTATGAATGAAGTCGCATGTATGTAGGTCTAAGATACCGCGGTATATAAGATAGTAAAATATGCCATACTATAAGAAATAGCATTGAGTAAACGTTGCAAATATCAAAGATAGAGGTTTTGCTTACAAGGATTATGAGACGTTTGCAATAATGCTTTAACGACAATTTCATCTATAATCGTTCAACAGAGTATATTTCTTTGATCATTCCTACCGATTTTTCAATAAATATTATAATGGCGAATGTACACTTTAAATTGAATATGTCCAATGATCGTTAAATCATAAAACATTAGTTGACTTAGTTAGCTAGTTCTTGATACCGTTTAATCAATAGTTTCACCAACTTGGCACGCCTTATGTTCGTGCCACGCTGTGCAGTGCCGAACTCGTTTCGAACAGATGACCTAGTACCTAGTATAACACAATGATTTCGAAACTATGTAAAATACCAATTCACATTCGGCTAATTCGACAGAGTATAGCTTAGATTTAGATTATTTTTCTGATAGAAGTTCCATGCTAACAATTTAATTTTAAATTGTTAAGCACTATGCCACAAACTGGGTTTCCGAATGGCATATTTAATTTGTAAGTTTTTCTTTTATTTGTGTTGTTCTTAAATAAATTTAGTATTATATAGAAATAAATATGTTAAACCTAAAAATAAATTAGGTATTCCAAGTCATACTCGTCTAAAGTGGTAGTAAGATATAAAATTTACACTTTCGGGTAATATATATACGCTCGACACCTTGTTCGTAGCATTGAGCACAGACTAAGTGACACAGATCCGACGAAGCCGTCAAGACAAGGCAAGGTTCGAAGGCTCGCAATTCTACGCTGCATGTTGAAACGTCCCAAACTGGATTCAATATCAGTTGTTTCAGGTTTTAGGAGAAAGGAACATCTGACTGTTGGTATATTTTTATATTACACTGGCGATTTCACTGTAAGCTCTCAAGATGCGGCGCCCAAGAGGCGATGCGTTGGGCATGTGCATGTTAAACATACAATAGGAATTAATCAGTTCTTTTGTTCAAATTTAACTTTTTCCCCGAGCAACGGGAACGATAACAATATGGCAGCAAACAGGAAGATTTTTCGTTATATCTACTTGTTGCTTAAGGAGTCATGAATTATCTTCATTATAAGTCTGACTCGATGTGCGGAAGCTCCGGCTGCGGCGAGGCGGCCGAGCGCCGGCACGACCACGGTAACAATATCATACCAACTAACTTGTTTGGATTCAAGATTATTTGCATTGTACATACAGTAACAACTAATAACTTAACGGGACCCGGTCGTTATAACGATGCGGTCGATAATAACGGTGCGACATTATAAAATGTTTACCTAAAATTGATTTACAGTTCCGGGCGGTGGCGAGCGGCTGAGAACGAGCCCTAGCGCTGGATGAATCGAAGGGAGTATGGGTACAATAGAAGCTGTGTCCAACAGCGAGTCTCAGAGCACGCTTGCGTGCTGCGCGAGTTCGTTCTGGGGGGTTGATGGGCGTACGGGTACGGTATCGATTGTGTACAATAAAGGTCTAGAGCGCCATCTCGCATTGGGCGAGATCGCTCTGGCGGGTCGGAAGGCATATGAGTATAGTAGCGAATTCAATAGTGGAAGTCTTAGAGGACACTGTTCCACTGAGCACGCTCGGGTGGGTCAAAGGTCGTACGCGTACGTATCGACTATATCCAAGAGCGGCACTCTCATCGGAGTACTAGTGTAGGGTAGCGAATATATTCAAGGGCGGCAGTCTCAGAGCATGCTCTCGCGCTGCGGGCGCTCGCTCGGGCGGCTCGGATTACATGAAAGCGATGTCAACTATGAACAACAGTGACAGACCAACCTCTCGCACTGGGTGAGGTCATCTCGGCGGGTCGGAAGATATTTGAGTTCAGTATCAAGTACCTGTCCACCATCCGCACTTGGCCAGCGTGGTGGACTACGGCCTGATCCTTCTCATTCTGAGAGGAGACCTGTGCCCAGCAGTGGGACAATAAAGGGTTGATGATGACGATCAAGAACCTCGAAGAGGTATGTCCAATACCAAGCAACTATGTCCAAATAGCGGCATCTCGTGTACGGTGGCGAGCGTGTGGGAGGGCGGCAGTCGCAGAGCACGCTGTCACAGTGGGCGTGCTCGGGCGGGTTGGATTACACGATTACGGTATCAACTACGTCCAATAGCGGCAGTCTCGTGTACGGTAGCGAGTATGGCGAAGGGGCGTGTGGAAGGGCGGCAGTCTCAGAGCACGCTCTCGCGCTGCGCGAGCTCGGGCGACGGCGGGTCGGAGGGCGAGGCGGCGGTGCGCGTGATGGCGGGCGGGCGCGAGGCGAGGCGCGCGCCCATGGTGATGGGCGTGTCCTCCGGGTCCTCCTCCTCGCCCTCCTCTAGGTCCTCGTCGATGGGCGTCAGCACGTCCGCCGGCTGCTGGATCTCCTCTGGCTTCCTGCGGCATAACAGTTGCTATTCGAGCTTTACGTTGCCTCTAGAAACAGCGTACCAAAGTAAACTGGACGAAAAAAGGCGTCGCCAGCATCTCGACTCGCGCGCAACACGCGCGTATCGAGTGCGATTTGAGAATCTGGCGAAGTGCAAGCGATATATGTGCTAACTGTGAAATGGTAAGCCTACTCCTTACCATCCTTATAAGGGAGGTATACCTCTAGAAATGCATTAAAAAGTAAAAAAAGTAATTTAAGGGGCATACAGGTTAAGATGGATGATTTTCTTATAATTCCATCATCAGAACTCGACCAAATTTATACGAGACCACCCGGAAACTACCCCCCTTTGAAATAAGAAAGAATCATAGTAATCAGTCAACGCGGTGAAGAAATATCGCTGAACATACACACAAACACCCGTGCCAACTGAGAACATTTTTTTGCAGTCGGCTAAATAACTCCGAACTGACAAGCTTCTCCGAGGTCGGATCAAGAGCCGGCGGGCGGCACTGACCTGCGGAACATGGGCGCGGCGAAGGAGGTGAGCGTGGAGGCGAGGAAGAAGGCGGCGGCCATGTAGAAGGAGGCGTCGTAGTTGTGCGTGGCGTCGTACACCGCGCCCGCCAGCGGCGAGCCCACGATGGCGGCCGCGCCGCGGAACAGGATGAGCAGCCCGAACGCGTTCGTCAGCTTGTCCAGCCCCAGCAGGTCCACCAGGATTATCGACGTCAGCGATATGTAGCCGGCTGTGCGATAACAATCATTTTGAAATTCAATTTAATTGAATCGTTTGTTGCACGATTTTGTTAATATACATACAGCATCAACGGTGATAGAACCTGAACAGTTCGACCGGGGACGTACCACCGCCACATCAATTTGTAGCGTGAAACAATTTTTGTGTTTCGGTGATAAAGTGCAGTTGCCGGCTCACTTAAGTACGAGGCGACCATGATAGTCCTCAGGAGTAGCAACGCATCGACGTCTATGTCATGACATGATAGATGTCCATGGGCGGCAGTGATCACATACCATCAGGTGGACTGCATGCTCATTTGCTACTTCAACAAGAATAAAAACAAAACATAATCCTTATCGATATAGCAGTTCGTGTATTAATACGTGAAGAGAAGGTTTGTACGCTTTTTTAAGCACTTTGCGTGCGTCAAGGAGTGTGAAAATTGGCATGATTAAAAATTTTTTTTTAAATTTTTTTTTATATATAGTTAGGCCTGGCGATAATGCAGACGGAACATCTGATGGGAAGTGGTCACCGTCACCTATGGACATTTGCAACCCCAGGAGAGTCGCCAATTCATCACCGCCCTTGAAGATCGAGATGCAGTGCATAAAGCTAAAATTTATTCATATAATGTATTACAAGTAGGTTAAATTATTATAGAGAATTAATAATCAAAAATTTTTTTATTAAAACATATGAAATTATAACTTACATATGGCGATACCAAAGGCGATTGCAACAAATACGTAGGACGCGTATGAGGAACAAAAAGGAGTTATTGCAACCGATATCTGAAACAAAAAATGACATAATATACCTACGTATTAAAAAAAAAGCTGTGATAGTCTAGCGGTAAAATTTCGGTCTCTCGTTCGCGAAGTACCGGATTCGAATTTCGAAAGCGAAGAGGAGACCTGCAAGCCTGAGGGTTTTTCCATAAAATCTTCAAACGTGTACGAAGTCCACTAATCCGCACTGGGCCAGCGTGGGGGCCTACGGCCTAACTGTACTCAACTGAGAGGACACGTATGCACAACAATAGGACAGTGAAGGTTTGATTATGATGTTTCTTGTCGTAGTAGTAGTCTTACCACAGATTTGAACATAAAGAAAAAAAATCAATCTAATCTGGTTCTGGTGGTAAAATGGTTCTTATGTATGAACATTGAAATATATTTACGATGACTGATAGATCAGTTATAAAATTATTGAACACCTATTGCAAACTATTACATAAGCTATATTGTTTTTGTACGAAATTAATATATGCAGTCGCTTAAAGGATGTATCCATCATAGTCCTCTCTTCGCAAATGATAGGTATAACATGCTTCCTGATCAGACTTCGTTAAAACTTACGGATCCCATTCATCCAGTGCCACAATCACCCTACACAAGCACTCTTCGTGTGTGTGTGTGCGTGTGTGCATGTACTTGTTTGTTTGTTTGTGTGTGTGTGTATGTGTGTGTGTGTGTGATTGTGCGTGTGTATGTGTATGTGTGTGTGTATGTGATTGTGTGTGTGTGTGTGTGTATGAGTGATTGTGCGTGTATGTGCTTGTGCGTGTATGTATAATACCGCTCGCTTACCGTAGCGATGACGAGGCACACGTTATTGAGCAACAGGGAGTCCATCCAGGGGAAGTCGGCCACCCAGCCGCAGATGATACGGCCGAATGTGTTCGTGATGCCGATGATGGACAGCAGGAAAGACGCCTTCGAAGGATCCACACCCTGAAGATACACAGGCACATTTTTAAATGCATTTTCATCGGAACAAGCTTCGAACAACCGATAAAGATCAAATCGTCAACCTTTTATTGACCCACTGCTGGGCACAGGTCTCTCCTCAATGAGAAGGATTAAGCCGTAGTCCACCAAGCTGGCCAAGTGCGAGTTGGTAGACTTTACACACCTATGAGAAGTTTATGGAGAACTCTCAGGTATGCAGGTTTTCTCAAGATGTTTTCCTTCACCGTTGTAGCAAGTGATAATTAATTTTTAATACGCTCCTAAAAATCAGAGATGCATGCCAGAGTTTCGAATCCGGGTCCTCCCGAATGAGAAACCGGAATCTTACCACAAGGCTATCACAGCTGTGGTAAGGATCAATACTTTTTTTTTATAATCCGATTGTTTTAGTAGAGTTGGTCACAATATTATTATATTGATGGAAACAGTAGTAAAACACCAGTACTAAACAGTACACCAGTAAAACTTTTTTGTAAAAATAATAATTATTCTACTGGTGTAGCGTCAACACTCAAACTTAACTTATCCTTATACCTTTTGGAAGTGACAAGAAGGCGCGAGACATCAATGTTGCTGACAAAGAATAACTGATCCAAATAAATGCATAGCTAAAAAATCGGCTCAAATTGCAATGTTATTTTTTTATGAAACTGTATTTTTATGAAACTTGACTGTAGGCTTGGTTGCCACATTCATACTAGAAAGAAATTTAAGATGGGCGCCTCATACGTAAGTGAGCTATTGTGACGTGTGACGTAATTTGTGGATCGCGATTTATACTAAAAATTAGCTTCTACGCGCGTCTTTGTTTGCGTGGACTGAATAGATTTAGTACTTTTTGCGTGAATGGCAAACGGACACATAAACAGGCAAATTAATGACAAATTTTATTACTAATAGTAGCTTTTGCGTTATTCTGGGTCTTAATGTATCTATATACTGAATTAAAATTACTCAAATATTATTCTCTTACTCGCAGACTCAAAACTACTCAAAGAAGTTACACACAAACACAAACAAACAAACAACCAAACACATACAACACGAGTGCGCGCGCACGTCCGCACGCAAACACTCTCCGCACTCACGCAACTACCCACTCACACGCACACATACACACACACGCACTCGCGCACACTTACGAAGCGCGCGCGAGCACTCACGCACGCACACCCGCAATCACTCACACGCACACACAAACAATCGCATTTATGATAGCAATGGTATAATAAACGCGACTCACGTTGAGTATGGCAGCGTCGACAATGTAGACGAAGGGCACGTAGAGGCCGGCCATGCCGAACACGTTGGAGACGCCGATGAGCATGAAGGCGGGGTCGCGCAGCAGGCTCACGTCCAGCATCGACGCCAGCGCGGACTTGAACGACGTCGGCAGCGAAAGGCACGGGCACAGGTCGTATTCTGGAATTTGTGAACGTTTACTATTCGTGCAGGTATTGTGACTAGAGGAGGGGTGTTGGAAACATTAATATATATTCGTATTCATCATCATCAACCCTTTATTGTCCCACTGCTGGGCACAGGTCTCCTCTCAGAATGAGAAGCATTAGGCCGTAGTCCACCGCGCCGGCCAAGTGCGGGTTGGTGGACTTCACACACCTTTGAGAACGTTATGGAGAACTCTTAGATGTGCAGGTTACCTCACGATGTTTTCCTTCACCGTTGTAGCAAGTAATAATTAAATTCTAATACGCACATAACTTCGAAAAATCACAGGTTGCGTGTTGCGTTGCGTCACATTGCAAAGTGAAAATAATTAAATTTACACCTTTACAAAATTATTCCTGAACATTTACATAATGTTCTGTAAGGAATTTATTTTTTTAAATAAGAAGGAAATTATTATTCTGTTATTTTTTTTAATACAATTTACGTCCGCACGCTCGCGTTCCCGTATGCATCGTAAATCTCTGTTACTAGGAAGGAACAATAAAATGCCAGCTATTTCAGTTTGTTTAATTCCAATTCGACTAAGGGCAGTAACTTATTGTCATCCATTAATCAGCCTGGCGGTATTACCACCTCGTAAAATTCATCGTTCGACCAATCGAAACTAAATGCTAGCAGATTTAACCAAATTTTTATGGGCCACTAAAGGTCACTCAACAATGTTTACATTATGCTCAGAAAAAGTTTTATTCCAAGAAAGTATAAAATTCGTAGATTCTTGTAAAAAAATATTGAGAAAATCATTTTAAGAAACCTCTTATTATTTTGTACCTTATTCAACAAAACAAAACGTACAATTAAATTATTTTGTTGTATTAAAAAAGTTATAAAGTATTCAAAAAGTAAAAATAAAGACCGACACGTCTTGCAAAAATTTACTTTCTTGAATTCTTTTTAAAGTTATATATTGTTTAATATTTAAAGTTCCATGGAGTAATTTAGCAAAAATATTAAAATAGCAATATAAAGTTAATGAGCATCATAGTAAAAGATCATTCTATCGCATTTCTCCATCGACCGGTACTTACTTCACAGCATATCCTGCTAACCATCTTAACAACATAATTGGCCGACCCTACGTACATTCTAGCTATTTAATGGTTCTTCAATATAAGAAAACTAGAGTTTTAAAGGAAAGCTTAAGTAGTTATACAATGAAAACAAAATACATAAACAATGTTAAATTGCAAATAATTTCAATGTCACTTGACATTTGAACGACATGTTGCAAAGCATATGGCGCAGGTGAAATTAAATGGCAAATACCATATCCATTCTTTCACGCATCTGCTGAATAAACGTAGAATATATACTTAACAGTTCGATAGGAAAGTAAATAGGTATACGTACAAAATGTGTTTTTTAGAGCTTCATTAAAAGGCTTCATATTTTGTCATTAATTTATTTATTACCCAGGCGACAATGGTGTCCTTAGGCGTGCTGAAAGGCAACTGGTGTCGCGCCCTGGCCTCGTCCGTATCTTATATGCACCCCACGGCTCCCCGGACGCTGCGAAGATGCCGCAATGTCGCCCTATCGTGATGGACGCTTCCACACATGCTTCTCCGATGTGATCATACGTCTGTAACCCTGACTAATAAATAAAAACTTACTTGCTACTCATCACATTTTCACACAGCACGTAATTAAGGAAATGGCTTATAAACGTTGAAAAAGTTTTAATTTTTAACTAAAGCTTAAAACCCGGCTTAAAATAACTGTTAGTTCTATTGGCTGTTTTATTCACAAAATATAGTTTTCGTAATAGTAGTAAGTTCTGTGTATGTTATTGTGTCGGTAATTATTTCATAACGTCTATTATTACCTTCTCGACTATCAACCAATTAAATAACTAAATAAACGTGCGACCGTGAATCTTTAATTTATTTATGGGATTCTACGAATATCTGTAATGTTCGTGGTTGTAAAAACCTCGTTTGGTGGCAATTAGGAGTGTCTTTTATTGATACAATGAAGTAAATAAATTCATACCTTATATATATACAAGGGCGGCAGATACAGATTGTTAACAGTACCCGTTACTATTTGTTTTTGTGAATATATGTACCTTAAGTAGTTTAGCTTATATATGAATATAAAGCCCATTGCGAAAAAGTTCTGTAAATAAGAGAAACATTGAAATTTTATTATAATAATAATAATAAATCATTTTATTATTCCTTAATAAGGTTCACATAGTATAAAATACAATAATGAAGTCATCATGTAAATTGAATTAATCGATATTATTGAGTTAGTATT
>DWKN01000062.1:0-11163 GCA_018249455.1 Bungalotis erythus | reverse complement strand
GTTAGTATAATAATTTAAATCTGTATTTTGCTCATTATATGTATTTTTAAGTAGTATGTAATTTTGTGTATATTGTTTAGGTATATTATTTATTTTACTGTAATAATAATAAAAAAACTTATATTCTTATATTTAAGGGTAGTTATGAAATGTCTATTTATTGAACGTTCCCTTCCATTGAAAATATTGTTAGCACTCAGTTTTTCAGTTGTTTCTGAAACCGTTTGCTCGCAAACCACTAATGTCTTCAGTGGCCACTTTTCCATTAAGAGTGGTCTATTTTAGGTATTTCATCATTTTTCTTCGGTGGCGTTCACTAAAGCAATTTCCGGAAAGATGATTTCCACTTCAGAGTTTCCGCTATAAATAACTATGCTTTGTAAGTTACGTTATGTGACGTACGTTGGTTTGATTAATGTTGTGTACTGATACAAAATATTAAGTGGTATTTTTAACGACGAAAACGAGGTTCTTTTTAGGTTTATTGATTTCACGAGTAGATGACAATACAGATTGTGACTTACCTATTATGTAGAGATAACAGAGTTGCTCACATGACTTGTTGAATTGGTCTTAACACGTATATCGGAGCAATAAATTTTAAATTTGAGTATTATTATGCTTATGTATAGATCAAAGATTCAAATGAGGTAGACCTTACGTGATATTACTCTGAAAATATTTCTGAATAGTGACTTGTAACAGAAGTATCGAACGATGCCAAGTTCTGGTTTGAAGGCTTGGTTTGTATGGTGTAGAAGAACGGAGCCGTTTTAATTTAGTTTTCAAGGGTAGGAACGAATCTGTAACCGACTCGGTGGGACTTCCATCGACTTTCAGATTCATTGCAGCGATGGAAGCCACTTACCATCAAAAATACTGCATGCTCGCTTGTTGCTTCTAAATAAAAACATTCCGTAGAAACTTTTATATTACTCATATAATAAAGCTGAAGAGTTTGTTTGTTTGAACGCACTATTCCCTGGAACTGCTAGTCGGATTTAAAAAAAACATTTTTGCATTTGAAAGCGAAATTTCTAAGGATTTTAAAACAAATTAAATGGCTGGTAAAATAGCGGGGCAAGTGTAGTTTTTAAAATTATGAAAATATAAACTGCTATCTGTCCCATATTAATTGGTGTTGACTGCCCATTGGCGTTTGTCATTAAGCCCAAATAGAACAGAAACCTGGCATAAGGTCGATCACAAATGATACAGCTTAATACCAAGAAGCCTCTCTTCATTACAATCCAACACTGTTTAAACTAAAACATAGAAACTTTGCATCGCTACCACAAGGTAAAAACCTATGATAGTGGTCACTGCAGTCGAATCACTAAGTATTCTGTTACCCAATAATTAAATAGTGACCTAAAATAATACAGTTTCATTAAGGAAGAGATATTCGCCTGTCTACATATAGTGTATTCAATATATATATATAAATTTCGACAGAAACTTGTGACTCATGTGAGAACTTATATCACCGCAAGACAAGTCAGTGGATGTTAGCGCAGGAAGAGCGCAGTAGATTTATGGAGCTAACTTCAGCGACGGAATTAATGTGATTCACATTCGAGTGAAACGAAACTTGAGAGGCCTTTGATAGTGTTGCATTTACATTATTATGTACGCTAGCTTTACTCTTTCTGTCGTTGTTGGATTATCACGAATATCAGGACGACCGAGCTTCGCTCAAATGATAATATTTTTAACCTAATCTAATGCTATTGCCTATCTAATACGACTTAGATAACAATGTAAGCCAGCGCCATCTATTTTTGAATAGCTTACATAAATTAAATGTCAACGCTTTTTTACCGAATAACAGATGGCATTATATAAAATATAAATGCATTTTTTCCTGCGAAAACAGACTGTCACGGAGATGACACTTACCTAGATCCATTTTAATAGTAATCATCAATCATCATCATCAACTCCTTATTGTCCCACTGCTGGACACAGGTCTCCTCTCAGGATGAGAAGGATTAGGCCGTAGTCCATCACGCTGGCCAAGTGCGGGTTGGTGGACTTCACACACCTTTTAAAACTCTATGGAGAACTCTCAGATGTGCAGGTTTCCTCGCGATGTTTTCCTTCACCGTTATAGCAAGTGATAATAAGTAAGTCACTTTAATAGTAAAAATCTACCTAAATTCGAAAATTCGTCAAAATCGTTGCAGCGGTTTCCGGGATTATATAAATCCATGCATATATATACAAAAATAGCTCGTTTAAAGGTTTTAAATTATCACAATATAAGTAACGTATTAACGAAAAGATATGTAGTAAAAATAAAGTTACTAAGTCGCCTAAACAGTGCTGGAATCTTTGAAAATATGAGTCTTGAAATGCAAAAGTCAACATGCTTTTTAAAATGACCTGGTTTTACAAGATGTCTCAGATATACATGGCTATTTAATGCCATGCTCGAATCAAATAAAATCCACAGAGATGCGATAAGAAAAAAAAAGGTTTTTTCTGAACATAGATTGCAGAAAAATTATCAGCTTGTCATTCAAATTTCTAAGGATTTGGAAAATATAGTTATGTATGTAGACTATTCTGACTGTTTGAATAAGTCCTACTCGGTTCTCGCCAGTAATCACACCAAAGCCTTATTTCGGATACGCTAATGTCTTGGAGCAAGTTTCTGTTTGTTCGAGATAATTGCAGTTGAGATCTCTACGAAGCGTTGCTAATGTATTCCTTAGATTATTGTTTAAGTTTTGCATTATGTTACCCAAATTATCATCTCACATAACCCTGTATGTTATGTTGATGAAAGTTTGTGGTTTGTACCTGCCTTTATTAGATATAGATGTTAAGTGATCACTTAATCTATGGAGTTTTAGTTACATGGCATTCCACAGGGTTCAGTTTTTGGACCGTTTCTATTGCAAATTGATTTCAACTAAATAGTAAGTTCAGCATGAGCTGCTACGTATACGAAACACAACTAATGGTTTAGAGACACCCCTGTAAAGAGTCGAGCATGCAGTCTACCTGATGGTAAGTGGACGTCGTCGTGGAAATGGACATCAGGAGTAGACGTCGATAACAGATGCGTTGCTACTTCGGAGGGCTAAGACGGTCGCCTCGTATGCAAGTGAGCCGGCAACCACACCTTTCCAACGAAACACAAAAATTGCTTCACGATAGAAATGGATGTGGTGGGGGTACCTTCCCGGTCGAACTGCACAGGTTCTATCAGTATATCTTGCGTTCCTATGAAAAGGTCATTATAAACCTTTTACTGTCCCACTCCTGGGTACAGGTCTCCTCTCATAATGAGAAGGATTAGGCCGTAGTCCACCACGCTGGCCAAGTACGGGTTGGTGGACTTCACATACCTTTGAGAAATTTATGGAGAATTCTCAGGTGCGCAGGTTTCCTCATGATGTTTTCCTTCACCGTTGTAGCAAGTGATAATTAATTTGTAATACGCACATAAATTTGAAAAATCAGATGTGCGTGCCTGAGATTCAAACTCGAGACCTCCCGAACGAGATACCGGAATCTTACCACTAGTCTATCATTGCTTGAAAAGGTGGTTACTGGTTGATACACAAAGTGTCCATCTTAGTAAAAGTAGCAACGGTTCTGTTATCAACTGCAGATTAGCTCCTGTTCCTTATGGACTTAATTACAGAGGTGGCAGTGGCGATTTACCATCAGGTGGACTGCATGTTGGTTTGCCATTTCACTTTCATAGAAAAAAAACTAATATTTAGTCCAACTGGCACTTTTTTTTTATTTTACCATTTCAGACATTGGATTATTTTAAGAAACTAAAATTGCTGCTACCGTCTTACGTTTCAATTTACAAATTTATGTATGCGGTTCATTTTGGACCGCTGCCACTTTTGAGGATATTACAGAAACTATCAAGTAGAATTTAAAACTTCAAACCGGGTTAAATTGTAAGATGCCAACTTACAAAGTGATTTTATGCAAATGGAAATGTTTGAAATAACTCGTTTTTGAAATAGATAAAGATTTATGAAGAGAGACCTCGTGCTGCAAAGATAGTAAAATTATTTGGCGGATGCCAAAAGGATTCATTTCGAAATGAAATAAACGTCAATTTATAAAGTGCGTTTACAGAGCACGCTGGTTTTCAGGGCTCAGTATCAAATGGTGCCAACGGAAGTCAAAACTAAGGCTTCGCTGACCGTCCTCACGTCCATCTGTAAAACTAACACTTGAACCGTAATATGCAAAAACTTGAATTTTTTACAAAATGTGTATACTACCCTCCATTTCAAAATCCACGTGGTACAGCCGTCACCATACCGATTCACCGCCTAGAGAGTCTCGGATTCGATTCTCCGCAAGCCACACATATGTATGAATGATGAATTTAGACTTCTGTTTTGGGTCTTAGTGTTTGCGTACTTGGCTTTGTATGTCCCTGGCACACGACACAGGGAATCTTAGTGTGGGACTATGAGTGTGAATGCATTAAAAAAAGCTACTACTGCCAAAAAAAGTATCACCATACCGGTTCGCTACACCGAGGGTCCCGGAATTGATTCCCGGCCAAACAGGCATCAAAATGATGAATTTAGATTTTTGCTGATTGAACCTTTCTTGATCCTGTTCATTGTTAGTTTGTCTATAAACGCCCCTGTTATTAGACACTGGGTTTTATCCCGCCAAATGGAAAGAACTTCTACAAATAAAATTTGTCATCTTGAAATGCATTTTTGCACAATTTGCAAGACGAGATAGACGCTTAAGAAATAAATTGCTGTATTATTACTGTCAGATTCTTATTAAACGGCAAGCTTAGTAAATCATTGGATTTTAAAATTTTACCTACTCAGGAATGCTTCTCAACTTGACTACATATTTTAAAAGAAAAATAGATATTAAGACTGCAGATACATTATTTTGAAACTGAATTTTTGGTGGTTTGTGTCAAAACGATAATGACTAATGTAGTTTGGGGTTGATCACTTGATACCCATATTGTTTGCCAAAAATATAATATGTTCCCCCTTCACTTTTTTATTCCCAGGCCCCATATTTATAAATCCTATATATATCCTATATGTAGGGTACAGCGGTACCGTGGCGGTACGGAACGCCAACGCCATCTAGTGACGCTCGATGAAGTTAGTGCTGGCGCCGGTGTGGCAGCCGACCGTTTGAGTTCACTTCTCGGTTAGCGGTCAGCTAGTGCGGACGACACTAAAATCATCACGCGTTCCCCGCGCCATGTATACTGCCTTACCTACCTTAAGCTAGTTAATTAGTTAGTGCTTGTGCTGTAATTGGTTGGACATTAAAAACAATTGTTGAGATCAAAACTGTGTTTATTCTCGTGTTAACATTGACCACTGAAGCCCACAGTAGTTTATTATTCCGAGACGATGAGCGACAAAGTACCGTCTCCGCCGTCATATATATATATATAAAAAAGCCTGTGTCACTCAGGCAATCGAGACGAACCAACGACGCGTCATATGTTAAAATCCGTGAAGCCGTTTTGGGCTATAGAGTGTGCCAAAGATTATGACATACATACATACATACACTCGAAAAACATAAGCCTCCTTCTAGTGCAGTCGGGTAATAAAATACCACACTACCATGGTATGGACTTACATCGTTTCCCCAGTTTGCCCTTTCAAACTTTTTGGTCAAAAAGACGAAGAGTTCGTGATTAATCTATATTTTAATAATATTTTTTTTCCATCAATACCGAAAAACATTCCTGAGCCCCAATTTCTGCAAACAAGTCCTCCGGCACTTATTTATTCAGAAGTTTTTCAATATTTCCCGAAGACCTGTCACGGGCATCCGCTGCCGATTTGTTTTATAAAAACAAGAGGAATGTTCCGACTTTATGTGAATTTTTTTCCGACTGCGCAGAAGGAAGGTTATGCTTTTCGAGAGTATGTGTGTATGCTCTATTTTTGGCACGTTCTACAGCACAAACAACTTGACGGATTTTAACATACGACTTGTCGTTGGATTCGTCTCAATTGTGTGAGTGACAAATGCTACATATATAATTTTTTAACATGGCGCCTGGGAATAATAAAAGTAGAAGGGGCACAAATTTTGTTTTTCCTATAACATATGTGTATATATATATATATACACACACATCTATCGAGGCGGTTGATCGACTCCACGAATGACCAGAGGGCTGGCGCATACTGGACAAACAATCAGCTTAGCTATTCAACGAGGTAATGTCGCCAGCGTGTATTATAATTCAAATCTGTATATTTCTCATTATACACATAAATATACTATAACATTGTGGCTATCAAATGAAAGTTAGTAAATCCACATATATACGCTTGAAAAACATAATCTCCCTTCGAACGCAGTCGGGTAAAATGTAAAGAAACAATTTCGTAAATCCATAATAAGATGATCAAGTTACTAAAAGTCAAGAATCAAATTAAAATAACGGAAGCAATACTTGACCTCCAAAATAATTCCTATTCCGACCAAGATATCCTCAATTTGAATTCTCCAAAGTTACAAAAATCCAAAAGTTACACAGTACGATGGTAATTCAATAAAGAAGTTACGTTGAGCCGGGTGGTTGAATAATTTATACGTTTTGTGTTTTTGCTTCGTACAATTTCACTTATAGACACAGTGTAGAGCGAGTGAAACTATGTCACGATCTGATAAGAGTAGAGTTTCCCTCTCTTGTTGTGAGTGTTGAAGGAATGGACTCAAAAAAAGAAAAACAAAAATGTGTATCAAAGCAGATTGTTTACGGAATTCTTCTTGAGCGATTACAAACTACCAGCACCTCGCAAGATGTTTCGCTTTGGAGACAAGCCAACGAATGAAACTTCTCATAACTAAGAGAGAGAGTGAAAAAAGACACCCATTTCTAGCGTGAAGCAATTTTGTGTTTCGGTGGAAAGGTGTGGTTTGCCGGCTCATTTATATACGAGGCGAACATTTTTGTCCTCAGGAGTAGCAACGCATCTATCTATTATCAATGTCTACGACATATGCCGGATGTCTATGGGCAGTAGTGACACTTACTCAGGACTGGTGTACTACAGTGTGTAGTGGACTGCATGCTCGTTTGTTACTTCGTATTAGTAATAGAAAAAATAATAGACTAACGAATTTAACACAGAAGATAACCAGCAATTTCAGATAGAACAGAGGAAGTTTAGAACTAAATCATCAGAAAGCGTTTTAGAGAAAGGTGCAGTAAAGTTCGAAATTAAAGTTATAATCACTACACACACTTGTAGCGTGAAGCAAGTCTTGTGTTTCGGTCAAAAGGCTCACTTAGATCAGGTAACAATCTTAGACTCTGAGTGTAGTGACGAGTCAGTGTCCGACTTCAAATGGAGCTCTTGTTCTATTTAAAGTTAATTACAGACGTTCAGGACTGAGAGTGACTAGATACCATCAGACGGACCATATGCTCCTTGAGTTCTGAAGTTGCTACTTCATTTTTATAAAAGAGAAGTTCGGTAAGAGACAATCTTCGGGCTTACAAAACCAACCGATTCCTAGTTCCAACATATGAAAATAAAAGTAATTTGAATACAAAAGACAGTTATTTTAGATATGTCATTAGTAATGTTCTGAATAGTTAATCCAGGTTTGCGTCATGACGAAGTGGACGGCTCGTATCAAGAATGACGTATACAGCTGCCACTACGATTGTGATTAGAGGCTAATCGATATTTTATTGAGCTTCCTTGCGTGGTGCTATTGTGTTTTTCTGAGCTTGATTACCAGACACAAGGCCTACTCTATACTATGTTACAATCCGGGTTTTAAATGTTAATAAATTCTAACCATGAGGATTTAAACAAATTTGGGTAGAAGACCCAAAATATAGTATTTCTGAATAAATTACAGAATTTTAGAGAATTAAGACAACGTTCGTATACATTCACAAGAGGCCAAAAACATTCGCAAATGACACTTGACTCTGACAGCTTAACAGCTGACACTGTCAGTTATCTAGATAACACCATAGAGCTAGTAGAGATAGTAGATAGTAGAGAGTAGATAGTAACACCATAGATATAGTTAGTATCATAGCTAGAGAAGGGCAGTAAGCCTAAAATGTGTCCATCGAAAAAAAAAAGAGAAAGCAAGTGAAGCTAACTTACCTAGTATAGGTAATTTTTATCTTCCCTCTTTTTAATGATGGACACTTGCACTCATATGCCTACCTTTGAATCCCCTGCTCTAGGTACAATACCTATATGGATAATCGTTTTCGAAGAAGAAGAAAAACCCGTAATATAATAATTATTATAAATCAAATTGTTTTATGTTTTTTTTTTAAACGGGGATGAGGGAGGGCGGTGCTTGATCTGCTGCGGTTTCATAATGCGACTACTACTGACACGTACAAAATATTTTTGATACAATATCAATATATTAAAGTTACGCTATCTATATAAGTCCAACTCACATAATACGGAATCGTTCGTCAAATTACCGGTGCAAATATCAAAAATAAATATTTCACGTTCAAAATTTTACAAACTGGACTTTTGATACACGTTTTAAACAAATGAGACCAATGAGTTTGCAGCGTTGACGGATTGTTCCAAAAGGGGAGTACTCTCACTAATCCGCGAGAAATCGGCACACATTAAAACGCAATTTTCCACACCAGTTCCGCCCAAAATTTAGTACAATATACAAAGGCTACAAATATAACGCTTAACGCTTGTACACTCATAGCCTCATAGGGTTCTCAGTGTCGTGGGTTTTTTTATGGAATTAAGGTAACAAACGAGCAGGTTAGCACCACCTTCCACTGCCGCCCACAGCAACCGAGACCGACTTAGAACAAGACTCAAATAGGGACAAGGATGGTTAGTCCAGTTAGCAGTAGGTGTTAAAATATTAGTTGGTTAGTTTGTTAATAAGTGTAAGCACTTGAGTAGGGACTGTTAGTAATAGTTAGGCCTGTTAGTTGATGTTAGTAATATTGTTAGGAAGAGTCTCGGTCTAATTCGGTGCCAGATTGCTACTCTTGAGGACTGAGATGGTCGCGTCTAAACAGTGTAATCGGCTCCATACTAAACGTAGGTGTTAACAAATATTTAAACCTAACTAGATGTTGCTAGATATAGAATTTCTTAACCAATCGAATACAACCTTAATTAAAATTAAAACGTTTGCGCAAAACAGTTCCCAAAACAACAAAACGAATAGCGACAAGAAATAAGCTCTTATAAAATTCAATTTCAGAACGCAAGCGGATGCTAGGTGCGAAATTTACTCGAGGTTGTTAAAGGAAAATACGACGACACTAATGCAAGTGCTGCCCCCAACCGGTTGGGGATTGAAACATGTTTTAGCATTATTTTAAGATGTTCCTGCTTCACTAATTAAATTTGTTATTAAATTTACGTTTTGTGTGGCGCCGGTTGGGTTTGGTAAGAAATATTGTTTGAATTGCTAGATTTTTCCGCATGGAGATAATGTACACCTACTGAACTGAACTTGCATAGATTAATAGGGCTTGGTTACCGCAATCAGAACCAGAACCGTTCCTCACTTTTACACTTTAATGGATTGGCATGTAGAATGTCAAGGGTAAACAGTGTCAAATAAAGGTGGGAACGAAAATGCTAAGCTATGTGTGAGTTGATTGTTTAGGTTTCAGTGAATAGTGTTGATAAAACCCATAAATTACCCATGAAACGTGTATTCGTTCCGATTATTACGGCTTGTAACATTACATTAACTCACTGCATAAGACACCATAGTTTACAGATATTACAGATTTTATTCTTAAGATTATTTTAAATCTTCAACATAAAACAGACAAGACGGCCAATGCGCTTATAATTTGAAACATCGTATGGCTTATGACAGATAAGCTCTCTATATTTTTTTCTTAGACGATTAGTATTCGTTTAGAAAGAAAGACGATTTATTCGCAGAACACACAACAACGCACAAGACAAAAAAAGTTTAAAACTTCTCGGATACTAGGTCTATCGTTTGATCGAAGCGGAAAAGATTTAAATACATAGTTACTTCACCTTTTAAAAATGTAATCTTACTTCACCTTTCAAACCAGATCACACCGTTTACATCTCTGTTAGAAGACATAACAATGAAGATGTTGTTGTCCCAAAACCAAGAATCTGTAAAACAATTGCAATATCTGCAATTGCAATGTGTCATGAAAGAATGGTATTTATAGAAGAAGTAGTTGTTACATGTTGAATAAGAAATGAAACTAAATCAAATCAAATTACCGACCGACAAATCATTTTACCGACTACCAAAAAAAGGGTTCTCAATTAGTCGTAATGTCTTGTATAGGCCGATTGCGGTAACATTTGCAAACATACATTTTTTAAAACTTATGACGGTTCTAGAAGCAAATACTATCAGCGATTTTCTCAAATATCAACGTATATAAGCTCAGAATATGAAATATGTACCTATTTTTTAACCCCGCCGAAAAAAGGAGGTTGTTATAAGTTTGACGTGTGTATCTGTGCTCTCAAACGGGTCGACCGAATTAAAAGCGGTTTTTTATTTGAAAGTCGAGTGATCTTAGCGACATTTTAAGAAAATCTGACCAGCCGTTTAAAAATTATCAGATCATTGCAAGACAATCCGCAATTTTCTCCGTTTAATTGGTATGATAGGTCGGGGTATTTTAAATTTCAAATTTAAGTTTAACTTATTGGCACCAGAGACTTAAAATTGAATAAATTTAAATTTAAGACCATTTAATCGCAAAACTTGCTTCGCGCATGTAATTCAAGCTAATAAAATCGTGTTAAACTGGCTGTTTTCTATATACTCGTGGATGAAATTCGCGAAGTCACCCTGGAATTACCTAGTCATCGCTTCGGCGGTGAAGTGTTAATAAACCGCTGTTCCACTGATCATCGCATTTTTCCGATACGGGTCCCATTGTGCCGGCGAACGACGTGTTAACAAGCTTGGAGAGCTTATTCGATAAACGACGTGATTTAAATGCATAAAATCGATTTTTACCAAACAAATAGTTCTTCATTTTTATATATTCGTATGTAGCTGTGTTATATACCGATTAACTATCTATCTTGGGTACTACACGATTTACATTTTAACTTTGTAGTTGTAAGGTGGTAGAACCCGTGCAGTTCGACCGGGGAGGTACCTCCGCCACACCCCATTTCTAGTATG
>DWKN01000061.1:0-11167 GCA_018249455.1 Bungalotis erythus | reverse complement strand
CTAGTAAACCTAGAAATCTAGAATAAACTTGTTTTTACGGTGACGTATTAGAAATTAATTATCACTTTCTACAACGGTGAAGGAAAAGATCATAAGGAAACCAGCATACCTGAGAGTTCCCCATAAAGTTCTCAAAGGTGATTGAGGTCTAACCTAATCCTTTTCATTCTGAGAGGAGACCTGCGCCCAACAGTGGGACAATAATGGGTTGATGATGAATCTAGATAATCTATGGAGGAAGACCTAATCCTTCTCGCTGGAAAATCTGTATCCAGTAGTGAGACAGTAGGCTGATGATTTACGACTTATTTACAAGTTACTTACAGCGACTTTGCCCAGTAGATGGCCCCATTGCCACTGCCATACTGAAAGGATGCTTTCTCGCCCCGCGTCAACTGCTAGCACGTAACTGCCTCCATTCTGAAGAAGGAAAATTAATAAACACTCAACAACTCAAAATTAAATAATTATGTAGATAGGTACTGCATAAATCTTCATAAATGGATACGGTTAGAATAAAACAATTAGCGAAGTAAAATAGCGATGGGTAGGTTATATACTGTTTACGAGTAAGTGCAAGCATCCATAACGGATTTTTGATTCGGAAATTTTGAAATAAAAACCTATACCTAAAAAATATTTTGATGTTTGATCCTTGTATGTCTATTTGTATCCTACAAGAAGTAATTCCATATAAAAATCTTTTCTAAACTGGTTCAGTACTCTCAAGATTTATCCATCGAGAAAAAAATTGTGATAATTTCAAAACAGTTTTTATAAGTTTCGCCTGATCTTAAAAACGGTCGCTTAATTTGAAAAATCACAGATAGACACTTGCAACACAGGCACGCACGCACACATAGATTTTGTGAAACTCACCAGTTGCGAAAATGCCACAGCGGCCACGCCAGCCTCGAACTCTGCCATGCCGAACACGTGCAGCGTTTGCAGCGTGTCGGTGCTCCAGATGCGGACATGCGCCTGCGCACGCCGCCCGCGCCCGCCGCGTTGCCCGCTCGCCACCAACTCGCGGGACGGGTGAAGTTCCATGCTACGGAACAAGATATACCCGGAAAAGGTTAAAGTTACAGGTGGTAGAACTGAATAATAATAATAAATAAAATTATTGCCACAGCAAAAAAGTACGTAAAATTTGTACTTAAGACTAGTTGGCAAAAGGACTTGGACTTTCCCTGATTCAGGGCCGTGGCCCTACGCAGAGTTGTTTTTCAACCAAGCCCTTCACCCTGTGGTGTCAGACAGGGGTATTGAAGTACAAGACGACTTAATACAAGATTTATCTTTCGGTACCGTTTGTAAAACTACTCATAGAAATATTTTTTCTTGGTGTCATTATTTAACGTGTTTATTGAGTCCATTAACGCGCAGTTCTCTGCGTTCATCTGGTAATAAAAAAACAATTTCCTATTCAAAATCGATTTGATTTTGTCGTCCAGTAGTCGTGGACGACGAAATCGAATTGATTATTTGCTTACGATTTCATTATCGTATTATAAATTTTGTTACATGGTACATTGTACATACATACGCATGGTACATACATACGCATGGTACATTGTTCATATGTGTACAGTTTAACGTAATACGAGGTTGCTTACCACTGTATATCCTCCGTGTGCCATATTTTATATTTTCTTTTGCAAACAGCGAGGATATTGACCTATTCATTCGTTTTAGTGCTGCACATTTTACATCTCTTGTATAACTGCAATTGGCACGGCATGTGATCGCCCACATTGGTATACCGCACTTCTTCGGGCACAGCACTGATAGTTTTTTGACGGTTTTCATTCACGATCTTCCCCCTGCTAATATAAGACGGCATACTGCCGGTGGAGCGTCTCTTCCTGCTGGTAAAACCACCTATCAATCCTCGTGCTAAGCCGACTCTAAATTCAAGATGGGAAAGCGTACAATTTTTATTGCTCTTGTACAACAAGAAAGCATCAGTTATGCTCGAGTCAAGGAGGAAATAGAAAAGTCGCAGCCACCTTCTGTTACTTCGCCTGCCCACTGAATACGTCCCTTTCAGCTGATCAAAATGATCAACTCCACCCATTCGCTTGTTGTATTCTTTTACGACAAGTGGGCAAGGTACATTCTTTTTGAGACGTCTTTCTCAGTTCGTGTTACATGTGTTTGAGCAACTTTAGGGTAGAACGCGTTACTCATGAGAAGTACCTCTTTACTGTTCTGCCAAACTACAAATGCAACGTTTTCCCGAACTCTCCATTTGAAGTGTCCTTTCGGCAGTTTCAGCTTTGTTTTATTTTTTATTATTAGAGGAATATCCGCCCGGTGCCTGCGCACTGTTCCCGTCGCATAAATTCCGTTTTCGTGCAAGTAATCTAATAGTTTATAATTACAGAAAAAAATATCAAATGTCAAGTGAACGTTCTTTACCTCTTGTTGTATTAATTTCTCAGACAACTTTTTTACAATATTTGCTTCTAATTCTTTTCAACTGAATCATTAGTCTTGCCGGTATATATATCAAACTCGTATAGGAGATGAAAACATTTATGGTTCCATCGGAATCATAAATGTTTTCATAATTCCGCTTAATAATTCCGCAGGATTTAAGGAGAACATTAATTTCAATTACATCATTGGTGGGGGTTTGGTGTCTTCCACCGCAACCAGTTTTATTGGTTGCTCTTTTAAATAGGCTCACTTCTTTTCCGGCGTTTATTTTTATTGTCCTCCATTGCATTTTTAATTGGTTTAAAGAGAGTAATCGCCTATTTAACTCCTTAAACCTGAAATAGATAAAAAATAAAGTATTTTTATATGATCAATAGGTAACAAGACGAGTGATTAACACTCTGACTGCCACCTTTATATGTATTTTTTCAGTACAACAGGCTATGCGGTCCGCCGGCGGCCGCACATTAGCCAGCCCGTGCAAGCCGCGGTGAAAAATCTGTAACGAGTTTAGTACGCCGTACGGGCGGCGGCTGGCGGACTCACTGTTTATTTCTACTAGCAAGCCGTGCGGTCCGCTATGACCTCGCAATTTCTTATTAATTTTGTAGTGCATGGCCTGCTGTTACAGACAAAAGAAGCTACTAAAGGCAAAGTTTACTTTGTTACTTACAATTTAAAAAAAAATATGTAGCTGTATCTTTTAATATAGAGGATTACTAGGCGTTTAATCACATAATAAAAAAAACTACTTGAATTTATAAGGAACTTCGTTTTAATCATAAATTGAGATAATTACTGCCTTGCAATGGTGCTATGGAAGTTAGCAAAGCATTCTGAGCACACACTGGGTTTTGAACGGCAAAGTAAGCACACCGTATTGACTTTCTTTGTTATTTTACACGCTTCTACGCTTGTCAAACCGTCTTCTCTCTTCTTTTCATAGCAGTGAATGCATCTTCTACTGACTATTCTGTTACGATGGTCGACCAACGGAGACTTTCCAAATTGGTGTCTATTTGAGCAACTCTAGTTATTTTGACCTTGTCTTCTTGGTTTGTCAAGACCCATCAATGCACGGCAAATATTTTCCTTAAATGTTGTTATTGTAAATTTTTTTGACGTCAGGTTCTTGGAAGTTTTGAACAAAATAAAGGCATTGATCAAAGATGTGCTAAATTAAAGCTCTATAGCCAATTTTTGGAACCATCGCAGGCTTCTCCTAGCTGGATTTGAATAACTACCCATCTGATCTGAGTAGTCAATAGCACATTTATGACGATTATAGTCCGCTATCAGCGTTGATTTCATAGTCACAATGTTACGGTTTCTCCTGCTACGCACGTTGACAAAACCAGGTGTATGCCGAGCCGATAGAGCTAACACATCAAGGTTGTCTTTCCATCGTAGAACCAACACTCCGTCATCATTTTCCATTACACAGGTCTCGCCTTTTTTCAGTTTCTCTTTCAATAATTCTTTTGGCAGCCCTTTTCTGTTCTTTCTGAGAGTCCCCAATAAATGAGACTTTTATTGTAGTAAGTTATTTGCCAAAGTAACACTTGTGTAGTAATTATCCGTTGCGATACTTCTTTCAGCATTCAAATACTTTTCACTGACTTTCATGACTATTTCACAGGATACGTTTTGTGTCGTCGGCGTGGTCGTTTTTGCTTCATATACAATAAAATCGTAGGTATATCCATCGTCGTCGCGTATTTTAAATAACTTTATTCCGTATTTATGTCGCTTTCCAGGTATGTATTGCATAAAAGCAATCCGGCCGGTAATCCGGTAAGAAATTCGCCAGGTATTTTGTATTGATCGAATTTTTTTGGAAGAATCGCTGCGAAACGTCTTATTTTTACCAGTCGTTCAGTCATTCCCATATAATAAGCGTCTTCGAAATGCCAACATAGAAGTAATATTTCAAATCGATTTCTACTCATCACTCTTTTTGCAACATTGTTTTCATACAATACATCCGTACTCCAATAATTTTATTTTTGGCAGTTTTTTGAGCCCCATACAAACCAGCAAGCCAAGAAATTTCTTCATTTCGGCAGCATCACAATCGTACCACTTAGACAACCGGCTGTTTCGTGTTACACGTCTAAGTATTTGTGTTTTAGATGCATACGAATTAGTCATAAGTACCATCAAGTCAATAATCTTATTATCCAAAAATAAACGGAAAAAGTCTAACTCACTTTGACAATCTGAATGAATGTTCTTAATACTTGTATAGCTAAGCGATGTACTTCCTCGACCTAATGATACCCGTCACGTCTAAGTTCAAAGTTTTATTCGCAACTTGTAACAGGAGTAAAGCTTAGCTATCAATAACTATTAAATGCAAAATCGTAATTTAGTGCGGAGCAAAAGTGAGCGTGCATTCGCCGTCGGAAACCGTTTCGGACTGCCGGTCCGGTGCGCGCGCGCACATCGAGCGCGCGACCAGTTACCGAGAACAATAGGGCAGCTGACGTCAAACAGGGCAAGCGTGAATTGAAAAGCAAGCTAGCTTAGCGCGCTCGGTTTTGCTCGTGCAATTAATATGTATAGAAAAATACATAGCTGTAAATAATTGAGATTAAGCAATATAATGATAAGGTAAGTATTTTAGCTTAAATCAATAATGAATTTATATAATGTAAATATAAATAGCTTGTAAGCCAAGATGCATGAAACTAATTTTAACAGGAAAGGTAAGTTATACAAAGGTAAGTTCTATGACAAGCTTAGAATAAGTTTAGCGCTTAAGTACTTAGTATCAATTTGGCTAAAGGTCACTACAGTACATTTAAATAAGTGAGTCGACAATCCCACCATACTACCAAAATGTACTAGTATTGTTACACACTTGAAATAGGCCTGATAGCCTAGTGGTTATATTTCGCTCTTTCATTCAAGATGTCCCGGGTTCAAATCTTCGAATATCTGATTTTTCGATGTTATGTGCGTATTAGAAACTAGCTTTCGGCCTGCGGCGCCGCCCTGTGAACCTCATTGACATAACGTCTTTATTTGTTAACCGATTTAAATCTAAAAAACACAAAATTTTATGTGAATCCCATCACAATATAATCGTAAAAACTGCATTCAAATCGGATAAGCCGTTTCTGAGATTAGCGTGCACAAACATACAGACATACAGACAAAGAGACAAAATGAAAAACATAGTTTTGGGTTCACTTCCGTACATAAAGACCCCTTATTATGAATTTTTGTATATGTCTGCCATGTACAGACAGCAGTCAGTTACAGTTTTATTATATGTATAGATTAATCATTACTTGCTGCAACGGTGAAAAAATACGTCGTGAGAAAACATGCATACCTGAGAGTTCTCCATAAAGGTCCCAAATGAGTGTGACGTCTACCATCTCGCACTTGGTCAGCGTGGTGGACTACGGTTTAATCCTTCTCCTTCCGAAAGGACTGTACCCAGCAGGTCAATAGAAAGTTGATGATGATGATAATGAAAAATGGTAGTGACCACACCTACTACCACCTGCCGAAAATAGCTATAATTCCTTCAACCACTCTTAATAGTTACCCACATTTTATATATTTTGACTGTCATCTCAAGACACGAGAAAACTAAAGCGGATTTTTACAGAGAAATCCAAATGGCTCTCCACGGGGCTCTACAACGACACATCGTGACGTGACGGCAAATCCGCAAAGTTCTGACGCCGATGTGACGTTAAACGGTAACGGGGCCGCGGGGATATATCCTACCTTTCTTATGGCTTCTGAGTAATGCAATACTAGTTCAATATCATCAGGGTTTTATCAAAGATGCATATTCTAAAACAATAATATTCTATTCAAACCCGGCGATGTATAAATGACACCTCTAGTATTGCAAATGTCTATAGCGACGGTGACGGTGAAAAAGCAGTGATAGCCTAGTAGTAAGATTCCGGTCGCTCGTTCAGGAGTTCCGGGGTTCGAATCCTTGGCAAGCACATCGGATTTTCCGGAGTCATTTGCGTATTAGAAAATTAATCGTCACCTGTTACAACAGTGAAGTAAAATATCGTACGGAAGACTGCATGCCTGAGAATTCACCGTAAAGTTCTCAAAGTTATGTGAAGTCTATTAGACCGCACTTGGCCAGTGCAATGGTCTCCAACCTAGGCCTTCTTATTTTGAGAGAAGACCCGTGTCCAGCAGTAGAAAAATAAAATTGTGATGATGATGATAGGCAACGGTAACCACTTACCATCAGGTGGCCTGTTTGCCTTTTCGCCTATGGACATATGTAGCTAACTTCATATAGAAAAAGGGCCCTGAAGTCGATCCGATCTATCCTAGATCCGTTGCGACTAGGCGCATCTTCCTACCGAAACGCAGCAATTGCTTCACGATAGAAATGTCTGGGGCGGTGGTATCTCCCTAGTCTCATAGTGCACATTCTACCATCTGGAAAGTTATGTAACAAAAGAATATGCTCACAGAAGCAAGTGTACACGTATTAATTAATTAAGCACACAAAATGGTCTTTTATTTCTTTTTTATTGTTGTTGAAGTAGCAAACAAGCATGCTGTCTATCTGATAGTAAGTGGCCACTGCCGCCCGTACACATCTGTCATGTCATGTCATACACGTCGATAACAGTTGCGTCGCTACTCCTGAGGACTAAGATCGTCGCCTCGTATGTAAGTGAGCCGGCAACCACACCTTTCCACCGAAACACAAAAATTGCTTCACGCCAAAAATCGCTATGACGGTGGTACCTTCCTGGTCGAACTGTACAGATTCACCCACCTTTAAAAACTAGTGAACAGTTATCAATATTCGGTGCCCTGTCATCACATATCTACCACCTGATTTGCAGCAGATACATCTGTACGAGTGGAATGTCCTATCTTAAGATAAAACTACTGAAGTAGTAACAACCTTATTAAAAGAATCTTGCACAATTTAACGTCCGGTAGTTTAATAAAAAATCTCATTATGTGAATGTAGAAGTTACCGAAGTTTCTGTGACATGCAAGGTCAACAGAATCGATTTAGTAACTGACTTTAAAGCGCTCGAGCTTGAATCCGAAATCTCATAGGGCTGCGTATTCTCATAGGCATGACTTAAACATATTGAACTAGAATATATATTCAAAAAAAAACGTCTAAATCGTATCGACGAATTGAAAACTTTTTTTCTATTTGGTACTCGGTTAAAATGGAAAACAACAAACCCAACCAAAGCAAATACATTAACTTTTTGGGAGTTTGTGATAAAATAGTAACATAAAAGTGTTATGAGACATATATTTTTGTTAAGGTATATTAGCTAACATTCCTTTGTTACATGTTGTTATGGTAAAAATAAAATTCATTCTCTCTTTCCCCTTATCATATATTTCCAGAAGCCATATATAAAAAAAAAAAAGCCTATGACACTCCCTCAATTGAGACGCATCCAACAACACCTCAAGTCAAAATCTGTGAAGCCGTTTGGTTTATAGAGTGTGTCAAAGAATATGTACATGCATACAAACATACATACATACATACGAGAAACTTAATTCTACGTTAAAGCAAGCGAGTAAAAATTTTAAATCTATGGCTCTTGACACGTAATAATACAGCCTACAAAGGTACTTAAAAAACCTTGCGGGAAATAGTAATTACTTCAATTTAGTAAATTATTTGAGAGGTGACACGTCCCATGTTAGATTCCCAGACTGATTCCATTAAAGCGATTAGATAGGACTTCGATCCTGATTTTTGTAATGCCACCGACGACACAGAGAACTCGAGTATGTACATAAGTGAGACATGAATTAAATTGATATTGAGGTAATGAAAGACAAAAAATTAAAAAAAAAAATTCATAGCAGAATGATAAAGTATTAAGTTTAAATTGCTCGCCAGCCTGCAGTATTTTTTTTTTGCCCGTGAATATCTATTTTAGACAGCCCTGGTTTATTTAACAAGGAATTATTATTACGTTATGATGTTTTGATATCTAATCGGAACTAGCTTTATAGCCGCAGTATCACGCTGTTGAAAAATCTCTTCAAGGTTCAGTTGCAACATCGCCACTGTCATGTCGTGTCCTTTGGACAGGTAGTTTAGGGGTCATCCAAAAATTACGTCACACGTTATCTGAGGAGGGGGTCAACGAATTGTGACATTGTGTAACAAGGGGCGAAGGAGTCAGAAGCTTCGTAATGTCCATGTTGAAAAGTCAAAATCTGAAGTATTGAAACGTGAAACATTACTTGTAAATGAAAAAGTTAAGACAAGGAGTCTGCTGCTTTTTGAATGTCGAATAAAAATAAAATTGAATCATTCCAGATTATTCCAGAACCCTAAATGCTTTAGAAACAGGCATTTCCTTTCCTATGGCATTTTCTGCAAAGTTATGCGTGTTAATTCCGTCATGACTGATCCAGCCGTTAAGGATTAACCCGTACAATCCGACATACACTTGAAACTTAAAACGGGTGTTTATGTTTTGTTTCAAGTCATTATTAAAAGCTATAAAAGCACAAAAATAATAAGTAAATAAGCTCATAAATTGTAATTATTTTAAATCACAGAGAGAAATTTCAATTTATTTATTTATAGACAACTAAAAATTGATTTGCTTTGGGTTTCCAGATGCAGCGCCAGCACCGAGCGCCAGCACTGGCGGCGGCGGTATGGGTGTTTCTCAACGTAATACTTCAAACGGAAACACAATTCGCAGGCCCCGTAACATCCTTCATGCAGTTCCTCCAAGAGGGCACGCGGCAACTCGACAACGAACCACCTGATCAATCCAGTATGCTCTCCGAATACGACTTCATTATCGTCGGCGCAGGCACAGCTGGATGTGTACTTGCCAATCGATTAACCGAGATTCCAGATTGGAAAGTATTACTAATCGAAGCTGGAGTCAACGAAAACTTTGTTATGGACATACCTATACTCGCCAACTATCTCCAATTTACACCAGCTAATTGGAGATACAAAACGAAACCATCCGATAAATATTGTGCTGGATTCGAAAATCAGCAATGCAACTGGCCCAGGGGAAAGGTCGTCGGGGGCTCGAGTGTTCTAAATTACATGATATATACCCGAGGAGCACCTAAAGATTATGACAATTGGGAGGAAATGGGAAACGTAGGTTGGGGATGGGACAGTATATTGCCATATTTCAAAAAGATTGAAAATTTTAACATACCAGCATTTGAGGATCCCAAATATCATGGACACAAAGGATATGTAAATGTTGAACATGCTCCGTTTCGCACCACAAAAGGTAAGGCTTGGGTTAAAGCTGCACAAGAATTAGGCTTCAAATATGGTGACCACAATGGACCTAGTCCTTCAGGTGTTTCATTCCTGCAGCTCTCTATGAAAAACGGCACCCGACACAGTGCTAGTAGGGCATATCTTCACCCCGTTAACAGAAGAAATAATCTTCATTTGACAAAAATCAGTATGGTTACTAAACTACTTTTTGACGAAACTAAAACTAAAGTTATCGGTGTAGAATTGGAAAAACATGGACGTAAACAAAAGATATTAGCAAAGAAAGAAGTAATCGTTTCTGCTGGTGCCATTAATTCACCCCAATTACTTATGTTATCCGGTATAGGTCCCAAAAGTCACTTAGAACAAATGAGTATACCTATCGTAAAAGATTTACCAGTTGGTTACAATTTAATGGATCACATTGCTGCTGGTGGCGTGCAATTTATGGTGAGACAACAAAACTTTTCCCTAAGTACCGAATTTATATTAAATCATTTAGATTTGGTATTTAAATGGATGAAGTCTCATAAAGGACCCTTATCGATACCCGGCGGATGTGAAGCTCTCATATTTATGGAACTTAAAGACAAATTCAATGCTACCGGATGGCCTGATATGGAACTATTATTTATCGGAGGTGGTTTAAACTCAGATCCACTATTACCACGAAACTTTGGTTTCGATGAACAAATTTACACAGACACCTATGGATCCTTAGGTAAATCAGACGTATTTATGATTTTCCCAATGTTAATGCGACCAAAATCAAAGGGCAGGGTATTATTACAAAGTAGAAGCCCTAAAATACATCCAACTTTGGTTCCCAATTATTTTGAATACCCTGAAGATTTAAAAAAAATAGTTGAAGGTATTAAGGTCGCAATTGAAATTTCGAGACAACCTGCGATGAAAAAATTAGGCACCAAAATATACGACGTTCCGATTGCAGATTGTTTGAAATACGGACCGTTTGGTAGTGATGCGTACTTTGCTTGTCAAGCACAAATGTTTACTTTCACGATCTACCATCAAAGTGGTACATGTAAAATGGGCGTCAAGGAAGATCCTTCAGCAGTAGTAGATCCGAGATTGAAGGTACATGGAATAAGCAAATTAAGAGTAATCGACGCAAGTATAATGCCAGAAATAGTTTCCAGTCACACAAATGCTCCTGTTTATATGATAGCTGAAAAAGGAGCGGATATGATTAAGGAAGACTGGGGCAAGAAAAGATGAATAATATAAATTTTACAAAAAAAGCAAAACTGTGATGTAAATTATATATATTATTGTGATTTACGACTTCGGAATTTTGGGACATTTAAGTGTACAACAAATAATTTTACGATACTGCTATGATTATTTAAAACAAATAATAGAAGTCAATTTCTTATTTGAAACCCATTTAAGAAAATTAATGATGGCATAATTAAATGTCTAGTTTTCAACATCAATAAATTCTTC
>DWKN01000060.1:0-11195 GCA_018249455.1 Bungalotis erythus | reverse complement strand
GTTTTTAAAATTCGTATGATATAATTATACTACTTATTCGGTGTTTTAATATCAATTTAAATTATATTTTTAGTAGGCATCCTGTGCTCATTTCTAGAAAGGTGTTGTGTTTTTTTATTATATGCAACACCTAGTTTTATGAGCCTAATAAACAAATAAATAAACAGTTCTTTATCTTAAGTTTATATTTTTGTAACACATTTTCGTCTTTTTTTCTGTCTTCTCTCTCTTTTTTTCGATTCTCTTTCTCCTTCTTTCTCCTTCTTCCACCGATTTTATCAATTTCTGCACATGCTCAAATTGTCTTACCTTGTATACCTTTACCTACGCGCTTTTTTCGTTATGTTTAAAATCTCAATGCTCATCGCGAAGGTAGTGTGAAATATATTACAAATTTCCACCCTAACAGACAAGACTTTAAGCGTCGTTGTAATAACGTGATTAAAAGAAAATTCAACAATACGTTCGAGGACCGATGCTAAGTAAACACAAACGTCAAGAAACCAGCCAGCACACGCACTCATAGACACATTCAGACAACGTAATCTGATTGGATATTCAGACAGCACCTCCGGGCGAATGTAATACATCGAAGAGTCTATCATATTGCGGGGGTTGATTAATAAATGAACCGTTGTGCCGAACTTCAATAGAGGAAGTTTAATGCCGTCATATCGTATAGCTTTCGACGGAGGCTGAGGGCCCTCGCACACGAGCGTGGCGGGCCAATAAATGGTGTGAATGGCGAACATGTTCCGATAAGGAAGTGAGTTCGGTGTTCGGCGTTGAGACATTAACCAGTCGTTACGAAATCGGTTTTGTATTCGCTTAATTTGCGTCGCGCTTAATCAGGCGACATATATTTATGTGCTAATGAATCGGATTTGGCTTGACTGCAACGGATTGCGTGCGTGCGTGGCTGTGTGTGAGCGCACGCGTGCGTTCTTGTGTGGTTGAACGCGTGCATGTCAGTGTGTATGTGTGTGTGTGTGTGTGTGTGTGTGAGCGCGCGCGTGTGTTTACATGGGTGCGTGCATGCGTGTGTGTGTGTGTGTGTGTGTGAAAAATAATACGTTCATCATAATCGAACCTTAACTGTACCACTGTTGGAAACAGGTCTCGCCTCAGATTGAGAAGGGTTAGATCATAGTCCAACCCGCTGGCAATTACGCTTTTGTAGGCTTCACACACCAATGAGAGAACTTTATTGAGAACTCAAGCGTATAGATGTCCTAATTATGCTTTCCTTCACCGTTAGAGCGAGTGATAATTTATCTCTAATACGCACATAACTTAGAAAAATCAGAGGTTCCGGAATGAACATTGGACATTCTGGCTATCAATACTTCAGTTGTCAACCTTCCTGTTAACATTTAAACAATAACAAAAATACATTGTACATGTACATTGTAGCCGTCGAAGTCGACAAGTTCCTAGCGTAGCAAATATGCAACCAAGCGTATTGTTAAAATGTTTACAAATACAACACTCACCCTTTGACCTAGTTGACACGAACTGCCGAAGTCGACAATTTTGATTGCTGACCTCTTCGGGTTGCATAGGAGGATATTTTCTGGCTTAAGATCACAGTGAATTATATTTAGTTCTGAAAAAGAGAAAAATAATATTATATTACCGGATTTCCGCTCGCGGCTCCGCCCGCGAGATTGACATAAATTGACATAACGTCTTTATTTGTTAAACGATTTAAATGAAAAAATGTTCATACTAAATGTTAAGTGAAGCCCATCACAATATAGTCCTGAAAACCGCATTCAAATCGGATAACAGTTTCTGAGATTAGCGTTCACAAACATACAGATATACAGACACACAGACAAAATGAAAAAACATTGTTTTGGGTTCTCTTGCGTATATAAATTACAATTCTTTAAATATATTTGCCATGTACAGACAGCGATCAGTTACAGTTTTATTATATGTATGGATAAGAAAAAATACTGTTACGCGGTGCGTAGTTGGTGCACGAACTGGTGTGTGTGTGTGTGTGTGTTAAACGACAATCAGGGCTGCAATGGCTATTTAACAATTTGGTGGACGGCATATAACAGAAACCGAGGGCCACAATGCGGACACACTCATCAAATTCATTAGAGAAGAGTAACACAAATAAGTGCGTTACTTTAATCTTTTAATATATCTGTATTGTCCAATGTCATAAATAAATGTTTCTTTGTTTAACTTAGGTTGTGTCGAAAGCCACAGCAGATACACTCACCAGGTTCACTGAAAGATGTCGGTTACTGTGGCCTTTTAACAATCATTTCTATAACCTGTACTCTAGAGAGCAGAAGGGGCAAATGTATCGAGAGCAACACAGCGGACACACTCACCAGGTTCACTGAAAGATGTCGGTTACTACGGCCATTTAGCAATCTTTTCCATAACCTGTACTCTGAGAGCAGAAGGGGCTAATGTATCGAGAGCAACACAGCGGACACACTCACCAGGTTGACAAATTAATACTAACCCGGTGCTGCTGCTCAAACTTGTGCCATACGTTGAGTAGCGGCAGTCAGTTAACAATCAACTAGACAGCATACAACGTTAACTCTGGGCATAGACTGTCAACAATACCGAGAGCCACAAATAGATACACTCATCAGATTCACTAAGGAGCACTAATGCGATACAATCTGCTGTGCGAACTTAAGCGATCCGTAGAGTAGCAGTGGCCAATTAAATCAACTCCACGCATAGTCGGTCAGTTGTACCGAGAGCCACATAATAGACACACACACCAGGTCGACTAAAGATCACTGACGCGGTATTAAAGCCGGTGCGCACACTCGCGCGTTACGCTGTGTTGTCGCAGCCAGTTGAAAATCAGATAGATAGCATACACAATTAACACTAGACACAGACGGTCAGCAGTACCGAAAGCGACACAGTAAACACACTCACCAGGTTGACTAAGGAACAGCAACGCGGTGCACAGCTGCTGCGCAAACTTGCGCGTTAGGTTGAGCGACACGCCGCGGAAGTTGGTGTTGCGCAGCAAATCGTACAGGTTGTACGAGAGCAACTCGAACACTAGGCACAGGTGGTTTCGCCACATAAAATGGCGTTTGAGTTTCACTGCAACACAGAATAATTCGTTATATTAATAATACAATTGTATCAACTAACGGTAATTGACGACATTTGGGGTTACAAATTCTCTAGGACCCACAATATAATCTAGGATGCATTTTTAATACATTAAGCCGAATCAAACGGCACCGCATACGTTTAAATCTGTCAATCCGTTTGGACTGTACAGTGTGTCAAAGAATAGGACATACATACATACAAAAACATTGCCCTCCTTCTAGCGCAGTTGGGAAAAAGTATAGGTATTTTTTCATACATAAAATACAAAATGTTTAAATAATCATTTCAAAATTAAATTCGTATTTATTTATTCGCATTAGGTGACGCCGACAATGGTCTACTTTTCTGTGACAAGTGACTCATCTGCCTTATCGCTAGATTAAACATAAAAAAGTATTATAAATACGGATAGCTTTAAAATTATAATAAATAAATAAATTTGTAATGCACCACACAACATAAATTTATACAAAAACAGGAAAATTTATTTTGGCTTTTTTCCCCATTTGTCTATTGCTTCTTTTTCATTTCAAAGTACGAACCTACATTTTTATAAACATATAAATTGTTTGAATACGCATCACCAGGTAACAGCTGATTACGAGTGTCTGTTGGTAGTTTAAATTGAAACTATCAAAAAAACCTTCTATAATTAGCAATTCCCCATCTCCCCTAATTATAGACACTATGGTTTATACAGGGTTTGTTTACATAGTTACATGAAACGACAGTCAAATGTATAAATAATACCGTGCACATTGTTACGTCGTCTCAAGTCGAAAAGTAGTACGACGAGAACCACATGTCAAAGAACATTTAAATCAAAAAATGAAACAATACAGAAACAATTAGCTGTTTATCTATAAAACACTCGAAGCGAATAAATTCAACTTGTAAGCCGAACCGGTATCATAGTTTCACACGGCCTTCACGCGCTCTTATAGATACAATAACTGAGTTATGGTTTACAACTCCAAGCATTTTACTTAAGTCTTATTGACTCGTCTGGAACTATGTTTACAAGGAATAAATTTGTGAATATAAATTTAACAAAACAATGCTATAACGGCAACCGCTTCGAAATTAAATTATTATTTATTGTATACGATTTGGATCGCATTTCAAAAATTTGTGAAGCTTTTGTTCTGTTAATTTAAAAGATCTAAATTAGAATTCGACACATTGTTAGTAAAATAATAACTAGTAACAAATATGTAACAACAACACACCAATTACAAACATTCTACTTTAACAGAAACGGTGCTCAAAAGTGTTGTGGGTATCATGGACACATACAAAGACAAAACCACAAAAATTTAGACCCAGAACATAATATAAATTTATCATTTATTTGCCTGACAGTAGATCGAATTAGGGACATTTTACCTGGAAACCATGGACATTGTGATTGCATTTAAAAATCATCTTCAACATAAAATACTGACCTATATAATACTTATTTTCAGCGTCTGCTCTGTTCATCATTTCTAGTAACTTGACTTCTATTTGTGCCTGGTTTAGGAAGGGTTTCTTATTCTTAATTATTTTTATCGCTACTTGACACTGCTCCTCATGGTCGTACGCTTTCACAACCTGAAATCAACATTAGCAATGAGATTAGACACCCTCGAGGTTTTCCGAGAGTAAATGTGCAATGACCCGTCAGATCAATCAATTTGTAAAATAAGAAATTAGAGGTTTAAGGACGAATCAAGTCACAGTTATCCAGTTGCACATTCGTGTCTTAGGTGGTAAACAGAATGCATCCGAATTGAATCTGGTGCATGAGAAGTGCTAACTTTGTGTTCTGGGCACCTGGATTTCAGTAAGAAAGGAAGGTACCACAGCCACTGCCATTTCTAGCGTGACGCCTTTCGTTGGAATGGCATGGTTGCTAGTTCACTTACATGTGAGGCGACTATCTTAGTTCGCTGGGGTTGCAAGGCATCTGTGATTGACTTCAGGTAAGGCTACTGTTTTGCACGGAGTTGGCTACAGACTCACCATCCACTTACCGTCAGGTGGACTGCACGCATGTTTGTAACTCCAATTTCCAAAAAAGCCAAGGGAAATTTAATTGCTCACCTGTCCAAAGGATCCCTTCCCAATCGGCGACGAGATCTCGTACCGGTCGAGGAACTTCTCCCCCTGTTTGATAATGTAGTCGTGGTTGTCATCGTCGTACCCGTCATTGTATAGCTTCCTCTCTTTCTTATGTGAACCGTCGTCGCCCAGGTACTGTTGCGCTCTCCGCTTCTTCTTAGCATAATATACCTGGAACAAGAGAAGGACGAACATTTAATTATAGTGTTCAAATTAAAATACTCTTCAGTCAACACTGTTGGATTTTTCTCTTGAGAAACAAACCCACAGTTACTGATGCCATGAAGAATGACATCAGGCACAGTAACGACGAAATCCGGAGACATTAATGTATAATAATTAAATTTTATATAAAAAAATGCCCCGATGTACTTATCGCAATCTATATAATCAAATTCTATTAATCAACAGACAACGAAGCTAAAATCACTTCACGACCATCCTGCTCCATCATCAGACCCTGGTTAATGTTATCATCTGTATCTACTAATTGAGACCGATTTAACAACACAAAAGATAGAACAAAATCGTATTACACATCTATACTCCCATTAGTCACATCGATGTGCTTCGTGCTAGCTTAACTAGTATCAAAATCTTTATTCATGTATGATTCATATTTGTGCGCTGTTGGCATTTCGTCCTTAGTAGAGGTCCCATTGTCCTTTAGTACAACTTTTTCACATTCGTTGATGATTCACCACCGTTACACCTATTGCTGTCTCTCAGCAGCAATATAGCGTTGCTGTGTTCTGGTTTGAAGGGTGTGGTAAGACAGATTCAAATTATCGAGGCGCTGCATCTTAGTAGTGCTCAAGAGTAGCATCGCAAATATGTTCAATTTCAGGTTGCATTCCTGTTATAAATAGAATAAGATACAATTACATGTCCAAAGCAGATTTATTAAGGATTTTGGTCATGAGTTTGATATTGCCTCTTTTCCAAAATTTTTTCGGCACAGACGGCTGAAATCCCGTATCAATGTAACAATTTAAAAAGAATAGAGACGGCTTAGATCGAACCATGCAAGATCATACCGAACAAAGTAAAACATGATCTAAACCTCGTGTTTCTATTACATCGAGTTAGTATAAAGTTTGTTTTGTATCAAAAGATGAGGTCAAGCGAAAATATATTTTTCATTTAACTTTATCAAGTTCAATCGTACTTTCGCAATCGCAAGGTTTTAAAATCCCACCAGTGGGATAATTTTTTTTTTTTTGGAAAGAATGTCGACCGAGCATAATATATAATATAGAGCTACCACCTCGCTTGAATCCCCTAGGGATACCTCGATCGTTGTCTATCTTTAATACATACTAACATCATGTGCAGTAATAGCCTAGTGCTAAGATTACGGCCACCCACGAAAGAGTTCCGGGATTCGATTCCTGGCCTTTGTATATTCGAGCGCTCTTCTTCATATTCGAAGTTATGTAGGCGTTAAGAATTAATTAACGCTTGTTTCAAAGATGAGGGAAAACATTGCGAACCACACCAAACCTAAAACTAGGTACCTACTTCATATAATTTTCCAAGGTAAAGGGCACCCAATTGCACTTGATCAAGTGACCTATGGCTTAACAGTTCTCATCTTGAGAGGAGACATGTGCCCAAAAGTGGGACAATAAAGGATTAATGTTGGCACTAACATCACTCCAGAAAACAATACATACTGATCTTGTACTCATATTATAAATAGTCGATACACAAATGAAATGTAATGGAAGTCAATGAATGTAGCGACAAGTAGCTATTAGCTACGCTAAAGTGGTAACAATTGGTCTATTTATGCACCTCCTGTTTCTTTATCGTTGATTTATAGTTGCCCAGTTTTTATTTATAAACCACGTTGATGTTTTGAATGTGATATATTTGGTCGATAGCCATGACTTTAGTGTCATGTTTGACAACTATCAAATGTAGTAAAAATTATGACTTTTAAAAATAAATTTGCCCCATCGACAATGTTTTATTATGGTACGACCACATTTTATGTATGTGCATGTCAATACACTAATCACAATGTCTGGAGTGTGTTGGAGTTTATTGGTTATTGGCTTTCATTGCACGTGTTTGACAATGATCTTTTCATATGTAAATCTAAATGTTTGGCAAAAACAGCGATAATGCTACACCAATATGCAATGCCAAGTGTAACGCCGCCATTATAAATGCAATACCTAATTTATATGAGATTCAGCAAGCTACCAAAGCAAAATAATTCGGTCGCGACACTCTCTCCTTCGATAATATTTTTGTTGGAGATACAGGTTAATAAAAGTCAACAACAAAAAAAAGCTCGTGAAAAAGTTGAAAGCGACATAATACCCGTATGCGGGGCGGCGGCACGGCGGCTACAATAAAAGGCCCATCGCATGCGTTATAGGAAATGACGAGCCGAGGAGCGCGGGAATTCGGCTGACGGACGTTGACCTAAATATGCGGTTGACATTGATCGACGACGCTCGCGATACGCTCATATAAAACATTCGTACCGAACGCATAGATTTGGGACTAGGCAGTTCATTGCTACCGGTTTTTTATACACCACCGTCCAGACTCGTCTAGATAATTATGACTCATTGTATTCGCACCGTTCGCGTGTAATTAAGTGCGGCCAGTGTGAATGTCTCATGATCTCATGAGATGGTATTTGATTAATAACTTGTAAGATCGTTAGGTGTACGGAACGCCTACGTTCGTTTGTTTGTTGTGTTAACGACGGCTAATCGCCCCGTCCGATGCGAGAGGACCCGACGCCGACGCGCCGCATAAGCATCAGACATATGATCGATGCGTCAGAGCTGCGTCACATGACCTACAATATCGGCCATTCGGGCCCACGGTTACGTAACTACATAGCGGGGTTATTGCCGACTATTGGCGACTGCATAGCATTCGCGGCGTGGCGGAAGTGTCGCATATCGACGCGGCCAAACGATAACCCAAATTTCAGTCTGCGACCTACATACGTAATATAGAGTATATTTTACAGGCGACCGGGCGGCCCGACGACCGACGAGGCATCGTTACATAGCCACCCCACCTATAACCGTTGTGGACTGATGCTAAGTCACTTGCGCGGATAAAATCGTCCATGCGACGTTTACGTGACGCATGAAGTACCTTCTCGGGTATTTTCTTGGCTTCGCCGTTTGATCGAAAGTTAGTATTAGGGGGGACGATTACCGCAGCCAAGGTCGGTGTTAGCCTCGATGGCGGTCGTATAGTGGGTCCGTCATCAATCGACGAGTGCTGGAGAGGTCCGTGGTGCGACGCGGTGGCGAGCGAGGCGGGCCAGTGACCGCGGCACGTGGCGAGATGAGCGTCGGGCCGGGGTGAGACGGCGCGCGGCGGCTGTCATTGATTTTCCCCGTTTCCCCCTCACCCCGAGGCTGGCTCCCGCCCCGCGCCGTCTCACCCACTTCCAGCGCCCGATAACGAGGTTAACGGGCGACGTGAGCGTCTCCTAAACTTTAATTATACCCGTACACCCGTCGTGCATGTTTAACCCGGCCTCTATTCAGCGTTTTGTTTGCAGCGCACCTGATAGCGGGACGTGATCCACTATTCGGTAGACGGTTAACTATCTAATGAACGGAGCCGAAGAGCGCAACTTGTTCGGCTGCCGACTGACAGTTGTCGGTTGTCGCCGCGCCGGGTTCAATTCAAATCTGCTAACTATATCTCGACGTAAACGCGCCACTATGAAAACTTCGTGAATTTATTATAAACACTCGCTATTGAGCTCGCACGCTCTTCACCTCATGAGTTTGAGCAACAAAAGCAAATTCATCAGAATATATGTGTGCGGCTTAGCTTAGTGAATAACTTTCCGCTGAAACGAATATTGTTAAGCTGCTATTGTTTAAGATTTGTTTTAAAGATTAAAAATAAACTTGTTGCAATCTCCGTCATGTCGCCGGCGACAGCGCCGAAAACTTTAAGAAATCATAATGGCTTTCCTTTCTCACGGAATAACGAAGCGTGAATTGAACATTTTGAATTAACAGCATTTTAAGCGATAAATCCGCTATCATTAAAGCAGCTTTAATGGTCAAGAAATGGTTTATTAACCTTTTTTATCTACAACATGATACATTACGTTCGTGCCCAATTTCATTTGATTAACTGTTTCGTCGTGGGAATTGTTTCTAAACAAACAGCACAATAATGATTGCCCGATGTATCAACACCCGTTTAGCGGTGAAATTTATTGGTGTCCTGTTATAATGCAGTACGCTTAATTACACAACATCCGCTAGTGGCATATTTGTTATATTTAAGTAATGTTGAATGTTCGAATGTGGAAAGTCGATATGTTAATTGCTCGTATGTCATATAGTGTTGTGAGACATTGACGCGTGAGTTTCGGGCGCCGCGTGAAAATTTTCTACTTTTATGTTATTACTAAAAGATTGAGAAATTACACAAAAAAGAGCATAATATATTTACAATATTTTGTGACATATTACGATCGATTTGATAACTAGCGTCAAAATAGTATCATTACACAGAGTACGTAACTAGCATCAGGCGTCAACGCAAGACTAATAATAAGGCGTCACCTTACTCTCAGGGACATGAAAGAATATCTCTAGATACTCTATAGAACACAGACGAAGTAATCGAATAGACTCATAACATTTCGTTTTGTTCATACTAATGTTAACTCGTGGCATTAAGCGGTGATTCTTCTGTCCATTTTAAAGGACGCCTTGCTTTTCAAGCTTTGATAGATTGACTCAGAGGACAAAATTATCACTGGGTCATTGAGAAAGTACAATGTATGAATCATTAACGATGAGATGATCCCTAGAGTTTACTAGAAAGAGATATAATAAGCACTTAAGTTTACGTTAAGTTGGAATGAACGAAATGCACGAAAATATTTGTATTATAAGAAACTTTGCGCCAAGCCTTTTTTTTACTTAACCGTCCAAAAGTCATCTCTACTCTTTTTCACATCACTACACTCTAAACTCTCTACACGCTACACGGTTCCAAGCGATGTTCTCCTTCACCGTTAAAGCAAGAGATAAGTAACTTGTAACACATACTTCGTAAAATCAGAGGTGCGTGCCTGGATTGGAACCTTACCACTGGGCTATGATTGCTTCCAAATAAATCGCTAAAGATTAATTACTGTTACGACGTTTTAAAATCCCAATTGATTGACACGAAACAGCTACCCTGCTTTGCAGTCAGCTGTCACTGTTGACAAATCATACAAACATCGCGAGACAGCCGCGGCTGACGCAAGCCTGCTCGACGACCTCAATCCCTTTACACTTCTAAAATGTCTAATCCTATCTATTGTAAGGCTAGAAGTGGCCTGCCTTTCGTCTATTATGCGCAATCTGGGTTACTTCATTATGTCCGCAATTGATTAATCGAGCGACCTTTCAAATCCGGTTTCCGCTAATGGAAGGAGCAACATTTAAGGGATTCAAAACTTGGGCCATCTTGCTGAGTTGAGTTGTTCTCTTTATTTATTGTACAAAATTTAATAATTCGCGACAATTTTATTGTATGACAATGTCCAATTATTCAATGTATTCATGGCCTTTTTCGTGTTATAAGAATTAAAAGAAGTTATTAGATGTTTATTCCGTGGAGTGAATTCGTTTTTACATTTGTCACTGTGAAAATGTGCTTATGTGGTGAGCATTCGGCTTTGTCTCTTACACTGAAGCAAGCGTACACTCAAGGTTTTACTTGAAATAAATGAAAATACACAAAAAAAACCTATGTATGTATTATAATTTGATATGTTTAAAAGTTTTAAGTCAACGCATCTCTCTTACTGTGCATCAACAATTTAATAGTTGCTTGTTGCATTGTTGCATCCTTTTGAATGTCGAAAGAAATACATGTATTCACTTACAAAATTCAGTATAATTATGGGCTTACTCTGCAGTTCTAAAGTGTATCTCATAGCGATAATAGCATAGTTATTGATTTAGTGTGAATGT
>DWKN01000059.1:0-11274 GCA_018249455.1 Bungalotis erythus | reverse complement strand
ATGTCTTGCAGTAACTTCACAAAATGTTTTCTTCGTCACATGAATACGTTACAATAAAAAATGTTATGTAACTTCGGAATACAGTATTATAGGTATTGCAATGAGTAGAATACATTAAGAATGATAACTGAAAAGTCCCCGACTGGTAGGCCATGTTGTGGAACATAATCCATACTAAAATTGTAAAAGTAACTCTGTACCTCTCTGTTTATCATATTTTACATATACCGCAGATTTTTTACGGGAACAAACAACGTAAGCCGAAAAAGGACAAGATAATTATGACGTAGATTTATCCAACCTATGTAATGGAAATTAACTTAAAACGCGCGTGGGCAGCTAATTTATATAAAGAAAATGACAAAATTTAGGTAATTAAGACAAATATATTTTTTGTACAGTCTGTCGTATGTAAATTATAGTTTATATTAATTTAAGAATATTATGAAGACTCAACAGTGATCTTAAAATACGATATTATTAGTCTGAATGAGCCACAAGTATTTATATTCAGACGTCTCATTTTATATCTAACGATTTGCGCCATTAAATTTACCTTAAGTACGATGACTAACTTATTTACAAAAAATTGATTCGACAATGTAATACGGTACAATTTTTATTATTATAGTAAACCCGTTACTTTAAATTTTTAATTTAAAATAACTGCCCACCCTGTTACCTACGTACCCATACACACTCATCCAATGAAGCTAGTCCAATCAGGCTTCACTTACCACAGTCCTTCGGGCAAATATTTCTCTCATATCGAAAGTAATTGAGTACATATTGACATAGTAAATGTATGAAAAAGTGCTACACTTAATATCTTACCTTTTGTAACACATAAACGTATCATACTTTTTGAAAAACAAATAACTAAATCTGCATCAGACATAAAACATTTTGAAATGAAATTGCATTGTTATAAAACATACAAACGCCTTTCGGGACAAGATACAAAAATTGTCTATGGAATATGTATGTACTAAAATAAATTCCCAGATAAATTCATGGACATAAAAGTTGTTTAAAATTTCTCTAAATATTGACTTTACAACTATTGTTATTATTAACCACACCTAAATGTTAGAAAAGTATTGCCTCTATATATTATACGAAAAGAGATTTTAATACACCTACTTACACAGGTATCTAATTGAATAAATAACGCTGAAACTTAATTCAATCAGCTGATTAACACATATGGAAAAGTTGTAACATTTAAGTACCATTCAATAAATAGTTTAGTTCCGTGATTACAGATCACGAGAGGAACATATAAAATTAATAAAATTGCACAAGAGAGCCACCAGATATAAAATAATAAGAAATTTCATAAATTATTTGTATACACGTGCAATAGTCAGAAATATAACCGAAGTGCTAGAGTGTCTAATTACATGTAAATCGATTAAATTGAAGCTTTCTATAATATATTAATCCGACCGCATTAAATTTTCAAGATTCTCTAATTTTTTTAAATGTGATCATTAAAGTTACAATTTTGTATTCTCGATCTATTGCACAAACACATATAGGTAGTAATTACGTTAAACTACTCGATTTATACGTTATTAGATTTTTACAATACCTACCACATAGTTAAATACAACATCCAGAACGTTACATTAATAATTACAAAATTCAATAGGTGCAAACAATTACAAAAGTTTTATTATTATCCACAATCGAAAATCACTGTAGGTAAAAGAAATCTATTTATACATTTTATTTTATCAATAAATTTGTTCGGTCCTATCACGATTCGTCCAACAATAATAAAAATGCAAACAGCATTCGTTTAGTAATAATTGGCAGTCCTAATAGTGGCTATAGTCCTTAGCACTACGAGCGGCGGGGCCCCTACGGCGCGGCCCCGCCGGCTGTAACTCGAAACATTTTACTACTAAGTGGCGTTTTAACGCTCATTGTCCATTTTTAACCCGCAAAAGGTACAGTGTTCTAAACCTTCCCTCGTCGCATCGCGTGGCATATGCTCCGCCCTCCATGACCACGCGCAAGCATATACAACTCAAACGGATCGAAATTTCATGCACTAGGCTATACGATAAAAATATAAAGTACGCACCGCAGTCTTCGAAGTCACATCGACAATCCTTGCACTATATGAGGTCACTAGCAATCTTCAGAATATAAAAATCGACGATTTTGACTTTTAGCACTGGTTATTTGTTCGCTTAGTAACAACCATTATAACTCACCAATAATCAGTAATTCATAGCATCAGGATTATGAAAGACCACAAATGTTCCAAGTATATTAATAGATTGGTATTTCACAAGAGGCACTGAATTTTATAACAAGTACACAAACATTAAACATTATAAATATTTCTTTAAGTGAGTAGATATTGATCGCAATTTGGAAGTCTTGAATAACATTAGACGCTGAATATTCATTCGTGCCACGCCATCGTCATGACGAGAACGTAGTGATACGATATGACGTAAAGTAATCAGAGATAGAAAATAATATTCATTGAGGCACTACATGGTAATAAGGCATACTTTTATCGACTTGAGGTAGTGTGCTTACACATTGACCATTCTCGATAGGTATTCCGTGATGCTCTATGAATATTAAGTATTCACAGTTATCATCTCGAGAATGTGTAGTATTTAAAACTTATTAGTCCGTAGTAATCTACAAAAATCATACGGTACTTGTCATCTTGACATAGCAAGATCGTACAATGTAGTACATTACACTTCTGGGTACGCGCTTTATAATATCAGTTATTTATTGCAATACATAAGGCACCTGTTTAATCGAGCCAGTGCGATAAAAAACATGCACAGTTGTTAATACGATTTAAACAGGTAGCTAGATATCTCAATTATAATGTAGGTCGAATTCCATGTTCGACTCAAGGTGGTGCCGGGTTTTTCTCAATTCATCCTCGTATCGATGTAACTGACGATGCGAAATAGACGAATAAAATTTTATTATTCTTCACTCCATATCGATTCTATACGTAGATTGTATACGTCTCGATGTTATCTGTACGGTAGATGAGCACACAAAGATTCGTCATAGATAAACCTCATTACAAATCGAGACTTGATAGTATACGTTATGGTAAAATCGGCATCATCCGACAATCGTTCACAAACTCCATTCTTCATTAGTATACTCACCTGGAACTTTATCGGGTGTGCAAATTATCGAGTGCAAATATCGATCATTTGTGACTATATCAGCTCATGTACTCATGTTGATCAGTTACGGGTATAATAATTTCACATTCGTCATCATTTACGGGTGTATCGATGTAATCTTGACGACCGACACCATCAGCTACAGGCGTACACGTTATCCTACATTATAGCCGTGCGCGGTAAACTTGTACCAATCGAGTCTTTATGAGCACGTTGCGGGCGGTGTAGTGCGGTGCGGGGCGGGGCGGGGCGGGGCGGGGCGGGGCGGGGCGGGGCGGTGCGTGCGCATGTTCCGCGCTCACTTGATGAGCTGTGCGGCGCTCTTGGAGCGGCGGAACATCTTCGCGCCCTTGTTGGGCGCGGGCAGCTCGTGCTAGTTGCCGTTGGGCGCGGCGGGCGGCGGCGGGCGCGCCGGCGCGGAGATCTCCTTCGCGCCGTCCGTGCCGTAGATCTTGCCCGCCTTCTTCGCCATCGACGCCAGCAGCTCCTGCGAGCACTTGTGCGCGGAACGCAGCGACAGCGCCCACTCCTTCAGCCCGATCTCGTCCTGTCGACATTTGTGTAATTAGGCTTTAACACTGTTTCATTTTAATACAAAAGTATGAGGATGGTAATGCATTCACTATGTATGGCTACGAAAATGATGTAAAACTGCCGTACTCTGTGTGTGTTACCTGAATAGTGTAATTAACAAATGAAAGGATTCAAAAATTATCTGACAATCACTATTTCTATCTTATTAACAATAGTTTAAAGCTACTGTTTCCTGGTTCGTAGGGCAAGGTAAAGGAAGGGTACGACAGATTTAATATTTTGAAGGCTTCCACGTTAGTCCTCGGAAGTAGCGACGCATCTCTGATCGATTTCAGATAGAATTCAATTTCTTGAATTATGAAGTTAATACTTCCACAAACAACATTGACCTAACATCATGTAGAATAAACGCTCATATGCTTTTCCTACCATCTTAAAAATCTTACTATCTTAAAAAATGAATACGTTCAGTAGACCCACGGACTTTGAAACTTGTAATAAAATAATTCAAGACAATGATTTCAAACATTTGGACGACTTCAAAGAAAATTGCTTCTAACCAATGTACCTTTTAGGTTCTAGATCAATTACGTCGGGCTGATTCGTATAATAAACTCGATTATCCATACTGGATGAAGATAATTAAATTAAAAACAACTCACAGTATTAGTGAGCACAATCTTGGTGTCGTTCCTGGTCCGCAGTACGATGCACTGCTCACCCTTGACGGAGACGAGGTCGGAGGAGACCTCCTCGACGGTGTCGAGCAGGATCATCTCGGGCTTGGCGCTGTTCTCCAGGTGCAGCTCCAGCCGGTTGGGGTACAGCTTCGCGTAGCGCGTCTGCCACGCGCTCGCGAACGGACCGCCGAGCTTCTTTATGTACCCGTGCAGAATGCAATCCGATTCTGGAAAAAATATACGATTGTTTTAAATTAATAATTTCGTCAAGGGATCATAGGCGAAATTATGAAAAGCAAATAAAAAATATTTCCTGCATAATATTTCGACAGCATAACCCCACTATTATTATAAACGAAAAAGCTTTATTGTGTGTCTGTATGTGTGTTCGTGCGCGCGTGCATGCGTGTATGTTACTTCTTTGTACCGAAACGCCTGAACGGATTTGGATGAAATTCGGTGTCCATATAAACTATAGACCAGGAATAAAATATAATGTACTGTTATGTTAGTAATAAAATTTTCTATCAGTATGTCTGTTTGTATGTGTTTGTTCACCAATCACGCAAAATGTTCTAAGCCTACTCAGTCCACGCGGGCGTAGTCCTGGAAAGAAGCTCGTATATTATATCCGCAAAATTGTTATTGTCGTGTAATTTTCAATATACTTTTTGGATGTAGTTATGGACGAGAATAAACGTTAAACATTATTCATATTAACACTCTCGACGTTTACGACTATAAACATGCTGAGGGTAGGTGGTAGTCGACAGGTTATAGATGCATAATATGCCAAGTAATATGGAATATTTTCCTTAAAAAAATACTGACGCAATTATTACCGCCGCTGAATTGGAAAAGATAAAAGGCATAAAAACTTTTATATCAAAATAACCGTCGGTATTTTGATATAAAAGTTTCACTAACATCAAAAATGTTTATCACCGTTGATATTTCTAAAATAACTACGCTACCTTTCCGTTGATCTCGAAGTTTTTTTAATACGCGGAAAGAAATAACCGTCGGTATTTGGATATAAAAGTTTCACTAACATCAAAAATGTATATCACCGTTGATATTTGTTGTATACAATACGACAAAGTTATGTTTACCATATTCTTATGTTAACCGTACGACATGTCATACAGGATAAAAGTGCAGAAAGCGCCATAAGAATAAATAACAAACCTTTTTCGTCAGCATCGAACTTCTGCTTCTGCTTGGCCTTCTTCTTGAGTTCCATCTTGTCCGCCTCCTGGTTGATGGTCTCGAACACGGTCTCCGCCACCTCCGACTGCCAGCGCTCCGAGATCACCAACGGGAAGTCCTTGTACTGCATCTGGTCGGTCTCCGTCAACTGTTTAACATACACGTCTGATGTTACCTTACCTTTAACCGTTTACCAAAAACCAAAGAAGGCTCTCAATTCGTCGGTGTTTATTATTTTAATTCTTTTTTATTTTATTTGTTTTTTATATTCTTCTGTTGAACACAAGTTTTTCCCCACAACTGGGGGACACGTTGAACGTACTCCAATAAGCTACAATGTGGATGGTGATACGGGATAGTGACCAAACCTTGTGTCGAATGTTTGCGACCATAATGTCTCAGACTAGGTTTAACGACTGCTATCCGTTGATAACTGGGGCCGACAGCTTAATGTAGGCAAATGCGCATTAAATTTAGGCACAAGCGACTTACAATCTGTTAAAGCTATGAGAAATGCACCCTTCAATCCCTTTATATCTATGTACCAGAATTCCCTTTCCATCCTTCCACCTGTCAGCTTTTTGAAGTCCCTTTACTTCTCATAGTTTTCACTACTCAAATTTGCCATGTGCCTCTTCAATGTAACAGTTTTTCGTTGTTTCTTCAAATCATTAGTTCGTCTGATCATAGGACTATCTATGCTCCTTTTCGCTACACATGGTCGCATGGAAGCCCCTTAATATACCTTTATCCCCTTAGTGTCCTCCTCGTCGAAGCTGCCGATGTCGAAGGCGTCGGCCGCGTTGACCTCCCCGCGCGGCGGGATCAGCGGCGGCGTGTACTTCTGGTGGTACACTTGCTGCCAATCGATGCCAGCGAAGAACACGTGCTCCTTTACCTCGTCCGCGCTGGAAACATTATTTTATTAATGAAGGCAGCATATAACCTTGCCATGATGTTAAATTAGATTTCTAACCGACCCCGAATAGTCCTATCTGAAGTCAATCACAGATACGTTCCTGCTGTTGAGAACTAAGTTGAAGAAATCAGTCGGCGTTGTAAAATTATTTTGCAGTTGATAGACTAATTTTAGAAAGAAGGTATTAGACTATTTGACATCTAGTATTAGTATATCTACCATCACATTTAAATAAGAACACAGTAACTTGTTCAGCTGTTCTTGGTTCTGACGAATTTTTATCAACTTCAAATATGAACTTGTGTATATACAATGAGATAATGGGTAAGAATTCGGTTGGTTATTTTTGAAAATGTTTAATTGAGCTACAGTTCTGGTCTGATAAGGTAAAATGGCCACATGAACGGTTTCCAAACTATACATCAAATCATACACAAGGATTCCATTGTATAAGTGAGAAATATTTTTCCAGTTAATTAATTTTAGCACTGTCATCGTGAGTTCTATATAAACTTATTGAGCTCTTAACGCTTTTTTGAAGCCAATATCCTCTTGCAAATTGTTTGGTCCATTTCACAGTGATTGCTCAATAAAGTTTTTGTTGGGTAAAGTACTTTCACATACAAATATGTGTTTCTTACACCTGAAAATTTTGTACGGTTCGAAAAACTGCATAGTCCAATAAACGTACACAGTTACAAATACAACTTCCTATCTCATAATATCTCGGAAGTGGAAAAAGTTTGATGATCTCAGTATTTGCGTCATTTACGTTTGAGGAACGCTATAAGAGGAGGTAAGGAAACTATTTCTTTAAAATTCGCATGACCTTCCTTAAATATTCAAGTATGGTTGTCATAAAAACTTAATTCTTAAAAAAAACTACTAATTCGTTGAATTTCATGAGACGCTTTAAAGGAAACAATCCATAGGAAACTTGAAGCATCTACTAATGGAAATAAATGTGAAATATGAAACCGTGATGAAATTGCACAGTAGTTCATAATCAATTGTCATCAATTAAACAGGAAATGTATGCTTCAATTAAAGGTTCATTTACATAATGTCCATTGTGTACAAAATGTGAACTAATAAATATAGTAAATGTGTTCTATAATAGTATTGGATTATACCGGCAACTGACCCGTTATAATTTCAAAGCCGGGCTTTGAGCATTTCAAAAATATTTGGACTCAAATACTACATAGTTAACATACTGTACATATCGTCAAAAGCACTAGAGAGAATTTACTCATAAATAATTAATCATTTCCTATAAATATATCAATAACTCCGCAGGAAATATGTACTAATGTAGATGGTATGTATGGTATGTAATGGTAGAACCTGTGCAGTTCGACCGGGGAGGTACCACCGCCACACCCATTTATAGCGTGAAGGAATTTGTTGTGTTTCGGTGGAAAGGTGTGGTTGCCGGCTCCCTTACATGCGAGACGAACATCTTAGTCCTCAGGAGTAACAACGCATCTGTTATCGACGTCTATGACATGACATGACGGATATCTATGGGCGGCAGTGACCACTTACAATCGAGTGGATTGCATGTCCGTTTGCTACTTCAACATCAATAAAAAAAAAACAACCCATCGTCTAGTCAAATCCCTTAGTTGCCTCTTACGAATTCTAAATTAAGTATTAAGTACATAGATATAAATTCTGCATCCCATATTCCAAACCGTTCAAATAGCGAAAATTTTAATTACTTTTAACTGCTATGTGTTATTGTGTGTGGTTAGAGATGAAGAGGAATCAATTAAGTCTCTTCATGTAAGTATCATTCGGATCAGAAAATCAGCATAGACTGTGGGCAATTCATTAATTATGTCATATGTTAAAGGGTAAGGTTGTGGGGTAAGAGTAAAAAGTGGGCCTTTAAGCGTAATAAGGGTAAAATCCCCTCCCGGGTTAACGAATTGTGACATTGTGTAACGAACGGTGGGGTAGTATTAAGCTTCGTAATGATACGTCTCGATAAATCAAAATCTAAGTATTCAAACGCGAAACTTTCGTTGTAAATAAGGTATGTGACGTTACACCACAGGAGAGGAGGATTTTTTTTACAGTTCCGCGTACCGATAAGGCAGACATGAACAGACAAGACAGAATGCATCGCCGGCCTGGGGGCCGGGGGACTCACAAAGGTAACTTGGGGCATGGACGACGGAGGAGTAAAAAGTCATGAATTTTGTATGACGTAATTTATGGATAACTCCCTACAGCTATATTAGCTATGTGACAGAATGTTCTCACCCTCTTCCCTTGCACCCCAGCCGCTTGTTGATGTCCCTCTGCAACAGCCCCTCCAGGAGACTCTTCAAACTCGGACTGAACGACTCCGGCAATTCCACATTCTGAAACGTGTTGTATTTCTATTGAAGACGTGATTCCGCCCTTGACGGGCGCCTTAGCAGCTACCAGCAATTACAGAACGATGTTCATTTGATTCGTTTGTGATCAGGCAATATTGTAAGGAAATTGCACAGTTTAGTCAAAACAAGAAATTCGCTAAAAATTGTTAAAAGTAACTTTAATACGTTTTTTGCTTCTATGACACAGATTAACATTTGTAATTAATATTCATAGCAGAAAAACTCTTATTATATGCTTATAATATTACATTAAAATACTGGATTTTTTTTTTCAGTACATTATAAGTTTTTTCTTTCTTTAAATTATAAATGATATGTAAGTGGAATTGATTCATTATATGTACTAAAGGAAAGGAGACCCTGAATTTGAACATCTATATGTAAATTTGTTTAGGACAAGAAAAAAAGAGTATAATAAGGTAAAGATAAAACGAAATAGCCTAAAGTGAAATTCTGTCTTAATTGTACGAAGCCTTTGTCCACGACGAGTTCGCACAGACGAGATCACACCCACTCATACGAAATTATCCCACACTAAAGTATGTATATCTTCAAACGAAATTACTTGTCGAATGAATATCAAACGAGAGAAAAGTGTACTTTAAACTCTGATATAGTGAATCGGCGTTGTACATGGTGTTACTTCATAAATTTCGCCTCGGATGCAGAACTTCGTATCATTGACAGAACTTCACTTAAGGTAAGTTAGTTTTAACCTTGCAACATCAACACAACACAAGCCACAAGACAACATATAATTAAGTATAGTACTGTAACCACTGGCAAACCTAAATAAATAAATAAACATAGACATTTTAACAGACAGACACATATTTACCATAGTGAGCGTCATCCTATCGATTTCGTGCTTATCCTTCGTCTTGTGCTGGCGGAAGGGGGAGTGGCCCTTGAGCAGCTTGTACAGCATGCAGCCGAAACTGAACCAATCGGCCGACGAGTCATAGCCAGTGCCTTTGGACAGCACCTCGGGCGCCATGTATCCGTGGGTGCCCCTGAAAGGTAAAATAAAGAAATAACGCTATCCAATTCATTACTTCGCCGTAATCTTTGACCAAAGCGTTAGTTGGTACAGTATATATTACGATGATTACATCGTAAAAAGACGAAAAAGATATTAAAAAACTGGATGCGGTTGTATCATCATAATGATATCATAGTCCTTTTAGCTGTGAGGATGGCATAATTGGCTAAGGCCCAGAGGCATACTACAGGCAGATTAGTGGAAAAAGTTATGAATACGACATAATTTCCAACCCATGTCGGATGTGTTTAATATTTCCATAAGACTTCCAATAAGGTTTATAGAGTGCTATTTGCCAATTAGGATCGACAGCTTAATATACTTAGCATGCATATAAAATTTTGCTAGTACCGGTCACTCATCCAAATCTCGCGTCCGAAGTTGCTTAACGTTGTACATCGATTATGATCTGCATAAGCCGCTTGCTTCGTTTTCTATTTGTATTACATAAAAATAAATGAAATGCCGCTGTACTCACACACTAGCGTGTGGCTTTTTCTTGGAGAAATCGCAAGCTAAGCCTAAGTCGGATATTCGTACGTGGCCGTGCTCGTCCAGTAGGATGTTGGCGGGCTTCAAGTCTCTGTAAACTATGTGGCGCTTGTGCATGTGCTCTAATCCTGTGGAAACACCGACATTTATGTGTGCTATCATAAGATATTACACGCTTTATATTAGTTTCACTTGTATGTATGTATGTATGTATGTATATATGTATGTATGTAAACGACTCCTTTGCACTCAATTTTGACCCACTTAGAACGGACCCATTTAATTTAAACTTTGTACACTTATCGAGAACCGGTGACAATACAATAATTTGATAAATTTGTCTGATTATCTTGACCAGAATCGCCAGGATTAAATGATTTTCTCGAATTATTTTTATATATTTATTAAAGTGATTGCTAAGTAATCCCTCCACACTGAAGCGATTACTTACATATTACTTTTTCAGTGTGTGGAGTCCATATATTGAAAAAGTATATCCAATACAAACAATACAATACTGACAATGTTACAAATTGTTTAAATTTGTTAATTAACGAAATCGCACAATAAATGATTGCGTAAGAAAATTAACGTTACAGGTCTATGACTTAACACGTTCGGTAATTTTTGAAAAATAATCTGTTACTAAACTCTCTTGAGATTCAGTTTGAGTAAGTCTGCGTTAATTTTATTGCTATCATACTGTTCCAGGACACCTTCAACATCTAATAAAACCATAGCATATGGGAAACACTCCATAAAACTGTTTTAGGAAAACCCTTACAATTCCTAAAAATATTATTGTTTACTCATTGTGACGTCATCT
>DWKN01000058.1:0-11349 GCA_018249455.1 Bungalotis erythus | reverse complement strand
TAGCAAGTGATAATTAAATTCCAATACGCACATAACTTCGAAAAATCAGAGGTGCGTGCCAGAGATTCGAACCCGGGTCTTCCCGACCGAGATACCTGAATCTTACCACTGGGCTATCACTGCTTTATAGGCTATATTATTATAATTTTTAAATATGGCGCCTGGGAATAAAATTACCATGTCACATCATCACCCCCCGTTAAACAATGCGGTTGGTTAAATATTTATGTTATTTTTCAATGTTATACCCCAATATACTGGGGTTATTCACCCGAGAGCTGCCCAAGTAAAGAAGATATCCTTGAGTCTCACAATTACTAGGTACCCATCCCTTCCGTACGGAGACGATTGAAAGTCGTAGCCTAAGTCCTTTAGTTGGTCAACATCAAAACCAGCTTACCAGAAACGGGTGCGAGTTCTTCGGGCAACTGCAGGTCCTCGTCGCCGACGTCCCAGCCGCCGTCGTCGCACGCGTCTTCCATCACCTCCTCCTCTTCATCCTGCACACAAACATCGGTATTAGAAATTAATTTAATTATATAAGAAAGGAAGAAATGAAACAATACGAATAATGAATAAAATATATTTTTTTTTGTGTCTTTTATCGTTAATAATCTTGAGAATTGTCATTCAATCATCGGTCATATTTTTCTGAATTATCTATAATAAATTTCCGGACTATTGGTAAGAATATTCAGAATTATCGGAAATAATTTTCAGATTTATCGATAGTAAATTTCAGAATTATCAGTATTAATTTTTAGAATTAATTTTGATAATCTTAATTGTTAATACTCTTGACAGAATCATCCTTGACTATCAAAATCTTTAGAAATTTCATTGATAACCTTGTGAAATATACCTCTCGGGGAATTATCGACGATGATTTTGAGAATTCAAACAACATAATAATTATCATGGATAGTTTCGGAAATTGTCATCGATACTTTCGGGAATTGTCATCGATAATTCCAGAAATTATTGTCGATAATTATTAAGACAATTATCCCTTCTAAGTCTACTAGTCCCAGCGGCTCACCTTGTTGTCCTCAGTGGCCAGCACGTCGTCGTCTCCCCAGGCGCCCGCGGCCTCCAGCGGCTCGTCCCCGGGCACCGCGGCGGCGGCCACGCTGCTGGAGGCCTCCCCGGCAGGCCTGGCTCCGCCGGCCACTTCGAAGAAACTCCTAAACACAAGGCCACATTTTTTAAATTTACAATATGATACGATAGCACGTCTAGAAAATGTTGTCTAGTGTTAAAAGTGGAATACGCCCACTTCGATGAACAAAATAAATATTTTACATATTTTAATGTAGCATTTATTAGTTTTGGCAGCCATATGATTTTTAAAAATAATAGAATCGATATTTTTGGTGAGCGTTTAAAAACTTCTGGTGAGCGCTTCAATATTCCTGGTGATCATTTCAACACTTCTGGCGTGCATCTAAATACATCTAGCAAACGTATAAATATTTCTGATGATGACGTGATAATTTTCTGACGAACGTCTAAAAAAAATTTGTGAGCGTCTAAACACATTTGGTGAGTATCTAAATACTTTTGGTGAGCGTGTAAATACTCTTGGAGAGCGTCTAAATATATGGTGAACGTCTTCATACTTATGGTGAGCGTTTAAATAATTCTGGTGAATGTCTAAATCCTTCTGGTGAGCATCAACATACTTCTGGTAAGCGTCTTAAAACTTGTGATGAGCGTCTAAATACTTCTGATCAGCGTCTTAATATTTCTGGTGAGTGTCATAATACTCATGGTGCGGGGTTAAAATATTTTTGTGAGTTATTAAATACAAGCCATTGACAAAAAACAATACTAACTTGGAGACGGCAAGCAGTGGCCAGTTGGGCTGTGCTCGCTGCACGGGCAGCGGCGGCCGCAGCATGACCGCGTCGGGGTTCGCCGCCGGGACGGGCAGGTTGGCCGCCTCCAGCGCCGCCTTCAGCTGCTCGGCCTCCTCCAAGTGCTTGTGGTTGATAGCCGTCAGGTACGCTAGGGATAGCTGGAATTATATATTAAACTATTGTTACACTACACAACAGTTAGACTATTTTTATTTAGTTTCTTTTTTTTATGTAACTGAAGTAACGTGCAGTGCAGTCCACCTGGTGGTAAGTGGCCACTGCCGCCCACGGGCATCAGTCAAGTCATGTCATAGACGCCGATAACAGATGCGTCGCTACACCTAAGGACTGAGATGGTCGCCTCGTGTGTGAGTCGAGCTTGAATTAATAGACGTACATGGACTTCACCTGATGGTAAATAGTCACTGGCACTTGTGAAAATCTGTAGCTAATTCCATAGATAGTAGGATTTGCCTTTCGGATCGAATTTACAGTATCCTTCAAGAGGACCGGGATGAAAAATGATCCAAGTATCATCCAATTAGCCCCTTCAGAATAAAATTTCCAGAAGCACTATTGGTTTGCATTGGAATCCTGGGATTTGACATCTCGGTGAGGTGAGGTGGTCGGTGAGGTGCATGGCGTGTAGCGAAAACATGTGTAGCATAAGGCCTAATTGGCTTTTATGAAATTAGGCTTCTTCAACCGGACAAAACAGTACTTTACTCTGGGTCAATTACTTCTGCTCTACGAAGGTCGAATGAGGCTCCACATCTCCATGTGGGGCCTCCAGTACTAAACGTTACAGACAAAAGCGCGCAGTCCGAACGGTTAACAACCCTACGATGTCTGTGCATCTAGAACCCTTAAGTTTACAGAGGGACAATACAGTAAGTATCTTGAGAAGCTTCCCCACACTTCCCACGTGAACAAGACCAAGTGTTTTCCTTGAAATAAGAAGGTGGAATCCTCAAAACGCACCTGTCCAGCGTTCTTCAGCAGCCGGATCCTCTCGGCGACGTCGCCCAGCAGCAGCGCGCCCTGGAACTGCGAGGACAGGTCCTTCCTGATCTCCGCGATCTTCATCATCTTGCGCAGCTTCTCCAGGTTACCCGTCACCAAGTACAGGAACGACAGCTTGTCGAAGTTCTTCGTGCGCTGGTAGCACATTTCCACTATCTGCAATGAAAGGGATTTTCAACATTTACCCCAAACCGATACCGCGAATAACCGCTCCACACATCGAGCAACATTGTCGCGTAAACTATAACGAGCAGAAACTTTACGAGCGCATAAACATAAAAAACTCATCGGGTCCACGAACGAAAAATATGAAAATGCACCTAATATCGTTCATGTGTGGGAATAAAAGTTTTTCCATTTAGTGGGTACATCGTCGGATGCTATTTCCCTATAGAAGTCATAAACATGATGCTTAGCGGCGGGCAGCCTAGCACCCTTACCCCCTTCAACCCCATCCCGCCCGAACCAAACTACCTAACCAGCAAAAGTTCTATTTTATTCCAGTCTTTAAAACCAGTCTACTCTTAGAAAAACGGCGGACTTTCCAGTCCATTAGCTAGTTGAAATTGGACTTTTAATTTTTAAGACCACCTCTTTGAAATGGAGCCTTTAGCGAAAAAATGTTCATGTTAAAAACTTAACATCTTCATGATAACCGTATTGTATGCTTGCATATTTTTGTACTATTTTCCACTTTAAGATCAAAGAGTCTCTTTAAGCCCAGACAAAACAGTTTAAAGCAAGCCGTATTCTTCGCTAGACGCGCACTCCTAAATAAATATGCGCCGCAAATAAAAACAATATCCTCTGCGAGAAATATGCAAAGCAATTTTTAATAATTACTATATCGTGCCCCAAAAGCAACAATTTCTATCGGAGTGCGTGCTATTATGGTTACGAGGCGGCTCGAGGTAAAGCCGCGCGAGCAAATAAACTCAGCCGAAACGTACCGTAATGAAAGTTCATTGGATTAAGCTGGGCTTGTGTAAGCCCCAATAATAATAATAGGCAAAAATGCACGTAGAGCCAGTCGTGTATTAAATAACTCACTCAATAACCTCCAATTTAGGGACCTCTAAATAGACCCCGGCACATTCCGGCTCGGCCGGGGATGGACGCCTCATTTTGTGGTTCCGCCATGTTTCGAGTTTATGTTGTTCTCATTAGGCTGAATTGCAAATAAATTTTATAGCGTTTAGCTACTTGTTTTTGTTTGCGGTTATTATTTTCTCGTACCCGTAGCACCGGAGTATATTTTCATTTGCTCGCGAATGAAAAGAGGATGTAAAAAATAATAAAAACGAAAACAAAAGCGAATCGACAGACCTTGAGTCTAGTCTCTGGTTTGACAAAAAGGAAGCCACTATTAAAAAATATGGAGGCACTTACTTATCTTCGTGAAACAGCCGTGCAATCCAGGTAATGAGACGCTCGCAATAGAGTCAAGTAGGCAGCTACAATAGGTCTCATTATTTAGTCATTTGAAAATATTTTTAGTTATATTCAGGACGTACAACTGAGTTTTTTATACAACGCAATTGTGATCGTTAGATGAATAAAGTTTGTCAGTACAAAATGGTTTTATTCCCGCTGATGCCATATTTTCAGTCCCCAGAATAGTTAACAACACATGTGTTGACACAATTATATAGATATATTATGATATATGGATAGCAGTCGATTTAAAATTGCTTCATAATCTTTACCTAATCTATACATATAATAAAACTGTAACTGATTGCTGTCTGTACATGGCAAAAATATTAAAAAAATCATAATGGGTGGGCTTCTCATACACAAGAGAATCCAAAACAATGTTTTTTCAGTTTTCAGGATTTTATTGTGATGGGATTTACTTCGCATTTAGTGTCTTTTGCATTTAATCGGTTAAGAAATAAAGATGATATGGTAATTTATGTCAATGAATTCACGCGGGCGGCGTCGCGGGCCGTAAACTAGTCATAACTATAAATGATAAACAAAAATGTGTTATCATGATGTTATAGTGTTCAATTAATTAGTATGCCATTGCGGTAATGCGAGAAAGTGGATTGGAAAGTACAAATGCTATTATAATATTTACACCAGGAGGTTCTAAAACTTAGGTAGCATTCTAATGTATATTCAGAATAGTTTGCACTTATATTGTCACTGTCAACTATCTTTGTTGTGATAGATAAGCCATCATGTTATTTATGTTTAGGAAAGTGTGTTATTCTTATCATGAGATAAGGAACAGTTTTATGATTTAATGAAGCTTTCCTTCCTTTACCTAAAAAGTTGTTTATTTTGTAATTTTCAGTTTCCTTTTGACTTACTTGTTTCAAGCTCAATTTTTTTTTTGATAACAGGACACATTTCTTTTAATAAAATCAAAGTAGCAAACAAAAACTATTTGTTTTTAAATAATGTATATTTACATATAACTGATACAAACATTGACAATTTAAATTATATTTTTCTATAATATAAGATACATACTTGTTAAGTAACTAATTCGTTTTTTATTTTCTATAGGGAAACTTGTTCTCAAGATACCATGGAAAAACCTTTATGGGGCTTCAGTGGAAGCGTCAATAGACAGGTTATTCTTGATTGTTAACCCCACTGCCGAAGTCAAATATGACCCAGAGAAGGAAGAAAAAATGGCTCTCGCCTCCAAGCAGGCAGAACTTGCGAGGGTTGAAGAGGCCAAGAAAAAAGAAGCTGAAAAAGGTATGTTAAAATAAAAACAATTTTGCGGAGTATTAAATTGTAAACTACGTGAAATTCATCAACATTTTTATTAAGCGTATTATCTTTTCGCTGGTTTCGTCTATACGTATTTCGAGGTCCCTATACTTTTTATAATATATGGCATTAATATTTTATTAATTAATATTTTTTACTGAATTGTTACATTTCATTGTATAGGCCTTTATGTATTGTAATAAATTATATCAACTTTCAGATCAAAACAAACTAGACGAGACCTTCGTGGAGAAGCTAGTTACGCAGATCATAAAGAACGTACAACTGAAGATCACAGACATCCACATACGTTATGAGGATAGCATAACAAACCCTAAGGCGCCGTTCTCCTTCGGTATCACACTTCACAACCTATCCGTCCACACCACTGATGAGAACTGGAAGCAGACAGTGATACAGGAAGCGGTCACGAAAATTTTCAAAGTATGCAATTGCTTCTTACCTCTGTCATTATAAAAAATAGCTACACTATATAATATACTTTGTTCTATATAGAATTGCTGCTGTTATTGTGAAGAGTGAGCCCTTTATTATTATTAACTACAGTTTTGATAGTAATTTGGTAAAGTTACATACTTAAGGTTTAGAAACTTAAGTAGTTGCTGTATTTAAATTTCTTCCTAATATTACATAAGTTTCTATTTAACAGATATTAAATTTGGAGGGTTTGGCTATTTATTGGAATCCAACAACTGAACTTTATTCAAAAGTCGAAACACAGGATATTAAGAAGAGGCTACAAAGTGAAATTGCTACCAAGACATCAAAACCTTCGCAATATCTATATGGTGAGATATTTTCGTTGCTACTTTTTTGTGACGAAAATAGCAAACGACCCTATAACCTCTGATGTGATCACTTCAGCCTGTACGCACTTGCTATCATTTGATAGTGAAACTATGGGTTCCTCTACTATTTGCATTTGCAAATAGTAGAGGAACCCACAGTTTGCATTTGCAAATAGTAGAGGAACCCACAGTTTCATTACAAACAATTGTCACTTATCCCGAGTAATAGTGAGCACAAAACGACTCCCCGTGGCTTTCCATACATTCCTTACGTTATCGCCCCCTACGCTGTGGCTAGTGGCTACTTCATTCCACAAAACGCCGTTACCGGCGAATCTATGTGATATGTATGAAAGCAACAAAGCGAAGCGCGATAGCGGCGTTGTGGCGCTGTTTTGTGGTTTTTGCGAGTGGCCCGTACAGGGTGAGGATAAATTGAAATGTATCATGTGGGTATATGTACCTTCGTACAAGATCAGCATCTCTGCACCTTGTCATAAGGCAGAAATATTACATTCAAATGTATAATTTAGTTATGTAGGATGTTACACTATATCCGTATGTATTTTGTAACTCTCGTATGATGCGAGGCCAGGACCTTATGATACGAACTTTGTAATATTGACGAATAGAATTGACCTACTTAATTTGTTAAATATCTATATACTGCTATATTTATATAAAAGATACGGTTATCTACTTAGTGCCTTAAAATTACATCAGGTTTCTATCGCATCATGCACTTTACAAAGACGTTAATACCAGTGCACGATTATAATATCTTTAGGACATTCCCTGAAGTTTCAACAAAATGAACCACCAACGTTATTTTGTCAATAATGTTTGGTGACTCTTCTACCTTTGCTGTCTGATTCCTCATTCGTAATATGTATGTGAATAGTTTAATAGCGATGATTTTACATAATACTTTTAGCTTTGGGACCAATAAATGCAACGGCAAAACTAAAGTTGAACCCAAAACCTGAGGGCGACACACCAAAGTTCAGCATACCTAAAGTGATACTCAGTCTACACATGGAGCAGTTGTCTGTCAGTCTCAACAAGGCGCAGTACCAGGACATGATGCTACTAGCTGATTCTATGGACCGAATGAGCAAGGGCGCTCCCTACAGGTATTGATTATAGCCCTTTGTATTGCTGCAGTCTTATTTCATAAATTTGAAGTAATAAACATGGATGCAGTCTATCTGATGATATTAAATCCAAACGTGCAGCAAGGTGTGTCATTGCAATTTTTAGCACCATTATTATTATTACTATGATTTTACTCTCTTCGTTTTCTTGTCTCTCGCTTTCTCCTATTTTCCTTACTTATTTATTTTTTATGTTTATATATACCGCCTTTATTATTTTTTCTTTCTGTACATCCCAAAGGTTGGCTGGTAGATAATGCTTTTAGCATTAAGCCCGCCTTTTGTACCACATTATTTGGTTCAATAAAGTGTAAATAAATAAATAAATATGTATGTAAACCGACAATCACACCTTTGTATTGAAACAAGAATTGCAACATGGTAGAAATGGGCGTGGCGGTGGTATCTTCCCGGTTGAACTGTGCGGATTTTACCTCTTGACTTATACTAAACGCGACGATGTACTAGGGTCACCAACTGACAATGTCAAGCACGAGATAATGTTAGCGATATCGCAAGAACAATTTGACATTTTGCAATACACCCGTACATTTTCCAGAAAATACCGTCCAGACCTGAAAACCTATAAGGGTCACTACAAGACGTGGTGGCGTTTCGCCTTCAAGTGCATCCTGGAAGAGGAGGTGTTGCGCCGCCGCAGGAACTGGGACTGGACCCACATGCTGGCGCACCGGCAGCTGTGCAAGGACTACGCGGCGGCCTACCAGTGCAAGCTCAGCAACAAAGGCAAGGTGCCCACGGACCAGCAGTGCGTGCTCGACCAGGCCGAGAAGACCCTGGATCTGTTTAACCTGGTCGTCATCCGACAAAGGATAGAGATGGAGGTAAGATTTCGTGATGAAATTTGCGTTTGATTGATTGAAACTGGTTTTTAGTTCTTTGTTGTAATACTTAAATGAATTTCTTGCTCATGCCTGATTCATAGATTTGCAAGAATCTAAATATTAATATGTGAGGAGAAAACTTTGTACCTCTTTTGAAGCTCATTGGACAAACGGAGACGTGTGACATTCGGCATAATTAAACTTCATATATAGGAGCAGCGACGGATGCTAAAATTATTTACATTATGATTTACAAAATAACTAAGAAGCAGACAACAATTTTGTTAGCTTAACGCCGACCATTTTAATAAAATCTTCCTCATATACGAGACTTCCTACATTAGAGAGTTCAAGCTTGATCTCAGTAACCCAAAATATTTTCGGGATAAAATGTATCCTAGATTATATTCTGGATCCTAGCGATTATACTCGTGAAGTTATGAATTAGGGTCGAATGTTGACCATCGGGCGACCACTAGTAATTAAAGGCTTCTTCTTCCAGCTTCGAGCTTCTACCCGCGACTGAACTGAGACTGAACTGTACCATTACTTTTTGCGTGATTGGGAAACAACAAGGTCTAACTGTGTGCCTGAGGTTCAATGAGACCTGAGTGTTTTTGATTTATTTTTAATTAATTCTGTTTAATTTTGTGTCTGAATCTTAATTATTAAGTAATTTATAAGTATTTTCTTTTTATTTTGAAGCTGAAATGTAAATTTTTAATTATTCAGTTTGATTTTGTGTTTAAATATTAATATATTTCCTTTTTAATTTTGTAGCTGAAATGTAAATTGTTTTGTTAATTAGAGTAATTGGTTTGTAACCGTTTTATTTATCAATAAATAAATAAATAGTTAAATAAATAAATAAATAAACAAACAACCAAACAAACAAACAAACAAACAAACAAGCAAGCAAGCAAGCAAGCAAGCAAGCAAACAAACAAACAAACAAGCAAACAAACACACAAACAAACAAACAAACAAACACAAACAAACAAATAAATAAACAAATAGATAAAACTTATGACAAATTTTATTAATAATGTGTTATTCCAAGCCATAATCAGTCTGTATCTATATTTCATTCAAATCCGTTCAGCTGTTTCAGCACTAAGAGGTAACAAAATACACACACACGTACACACGTCCACATAAACTTTCGCATTGATAATGGTAGTGGGATTTCTTTTGAATTGTGATTTGAACATCGATGAAACGAAAATACGTCACGACAAAGAAACAAACACCGTCGCCGAGAGAATGAGAGAGAATGAGAGAGAATAATTACACAGTATGTGTTTGCGTCTGCGTATTACAATGCTCTAATATAAAACAAGCGTATTGTATTATTTGTGTATTTTTATTTATGTGAATATTTGTGTCTCACTAATAAATTAATCGATGATACTCTATATTCATCTCAATTTCTCGTAGGCTACTTTTCAGAAGTTTCAATTCTGCCGTGTGTGCATTGCACACACAATCTTACTACTTAATAGTATATCTTAGTACTTAATAGTATTTATAATTAAAAACAAAAGTTTGTGTGTATGTGTGTGTATGTTTGTTACTTCATTGAACTAAAACGGCTGGAAGGATTTTGATGAAATTTAATACACAGATTATGACCTGGAATGACACATAAGCTACTGTTAGGTATAAAATTTGCCATACGTTTGTCTGTTTGTGCGTTTGTTTGACAATTACGCAAAAAGTACTAAAGCTACTCAGTCCACGCGGTCAAAGTCGCGGGCAGAAGCCTGTATTTATATAAAGAGTTGCATTCAAATCTCTGGTGGTTAAATAATAGCGGGCTTACGACCTATGTGAAGATGAGTCCTACTTAAAGCAGGTCACATAATTCACAGATGCGTTGCTACTCCTCCTTCCAGCCGGCAATCAAACCTTTCTACCGAATTCAATTCAATTCATTTATTTACAGAATAAGGTATACAATTGGTTTACGGGACACAGTAGATAAGGACTCTTATTGTAACCTATAAATGTAAGGAAATTGTCATAAATTAATTAAATTTTAATTAAGTACAATGGTAATAATCATCATCATAGTTATTATCAACCCTTTACTGTCCCACTGCTGGGCACGATTAGGCCGTAGTCCACCGCGCTGCGCAAGTGCGGGTTCGTAGACTTCACACACCTTTGAGAACTTTATGGAGTACTCTCAGGTGTGCAGGTTTCCTCACGATGTTTTCCTTCACCGTCGTAGCAAGTGATAATTAACTTCTAATACGCACATAACTTCGAAGAATCAGAGGTGCGTGCCAGAGATTCGAACCCGAGACCTCCCGAGCGAGAGACCGAAATCTTAACACTGGGCTATCACTGCTTATGGTAATAATAACATGTTCAATATGTAATTCAAGAAACGGAAGAATTTTACTTCGCGCTACGAATAGGTGTGCCTGTGGTCCCAGGCCGAACCGTACCGTTCTACCACGGCACCTGGGTGTATAAAAACAAACAATCGATGTGGTTCGGTTACGATCCATTGCCACACTCTTGCGCCAAGACCGTTTAGCCGACATTTGAGAAACGGTGGAAAGTCGGACAAATTTTAATCTCGTTATTATGCATATCGTTATGTTGAATTGCCGAATCGCGTGGTGTAGCGCTCACCTTACCGGTATGCCACGCAGAGGACACCTTGTTCGATTCCCGGCTGACTTTAGCTCTATGTACTGGGTTTGGGTGTTTGTTTACTTGTCTTTGTATGTATGCATGGTACCTAAAACACAGGGCAGGAGTACAGGGTTATGAGTTTAGAATACGTTATTATTATTACAATGGTATTCAAACAAAATTTTTCTGACAGATCCTTTACAAAATTATAATGATACCGCCTTGAGGAGAAAAAGCATAAGCTACATTTTCCACTTTTTAGCCACATCCTAAAGGATTAGAA